>LUCH01001203.1:0-17879 GCA_013368495.1 Paragonimus heterotremus | reverse complement strand
ACAGTTCAATGCGGCGGTACAAAAAAGACAAAGGGCGAGTTCAAAGAGGAAGTTCCTAGTGTCGGAGCAGGGTTGGTTACGTGTAATAACGCAAGAAACGTTCGGCCAGTAATTAATATAATCAATACAGGGGTATATGTGTGTTAGACCTACAGTACGATAGTCTGACCAATGGAGTATAGGTATGGGGATCAGTTGAGATTGGCATTGTGCACACAGCTTGCAGCACATGGTAAGTCGAGCAGTAGCGTCGCTGCGTGATGTGTGGCTGTTCCGTGGTTCGATCCTCCAGCCACCGCTTTGCCATCCAACAATCAGTTTCAATTGGAGTAATCCGAACACAACTTCCATTGACTCCGGCCAGAATCAACACAGTTTCCCACTTCCACACAACCCATCTATTCTAAAGTACTCACCAAATCTCCCACTCGACAGCTGATACAACCGCTTGTTTAGTTCATTCGGCCTTGATGGTGCTAGACCTGCATGACAAATACTGTGATGTTGCTTTTTTGGCTACAGCACCTTTGAGACACCAGATTGCAGCGTTATACTGCAACCTCTGTGCAGGAAAAAACTGAACCCGCTGTGTTTTAACCTATCCGAAAATAACTTCCGGCTGCACTTCTAATGTGGCCACAGTGAACTGTCACAGGTCATTCAGTAGCCCCGAACTGCAAAACTTTTCAGGTGTTTTTTCCCGTTTTCTGTTTGCGTTATATGCACTGATGATGTTGTTATGGTGTGCGACTACTAAGCATCAAATTAACAAAATGGGTCAATATAAATAAAACAGCAATCTGATAGCCGTTAGCTTACAAGAAACTTTAAAAATGTCCACACACACACTGTCTGCCCTGTGTGAGGGTGAGGTTCGTGGGCGGATTTACACACTTAGCTCTCATATCCAATGGATAACTCACCATAGCAACTCCACAATCCGTCAAACGCTTCACAGCTTTACTTTCTATTCAGTCCCTCCACTTGGAGTGAGTTATTCTTGACCGGTTAAAAGTGCGACGTTAACCTTTGCTGTCCGCCCCATCAAAATCTCAACAAATTCTCCTCCTCTTGCAATGAGTTGTTACACAATGATGTTACTCTAAATCAGTTACATTCGCTGGACGACATTGCATCGTCCAATCGAACATCTGTCAACTACATGTGGTCTTTTTTTAATTTCCAATCGCTTTGCTGTTGAACTGCCTCATAATGCTTACGACATGTTTATCAAATGTACAGGACACAGCTGCACCGGATAGGCATTTAAACTTGTCTTCAGAGTTTCAGTTCGTCATCATCTCAATCACTTACTGGGGTAAACGTAAGGCATTTATTTATTTAAATGAAAGGCCGGTCAGCAAGTACACCTACAAAATCCTTTAAAACGACATCTTTCAACCTTACTGAAGGCCTATAATTTACCGAATATACGGTAACAGTAACTGTTTTGCATAAGCACCGTTTTCAGTGGTTGAGCAGCCATTATCGAAACCGTAGCTGAAGCAAAACGGTCGTAGTTTATTCAAGTCGGAATTTCCGACTAAAAGTTGAAGCAAAGTTCAAGCATGAAGTAATTTCAATCAAAATGCAAATATCACTTCTGTGTTTTTTAGATTAATTATAAGTAGTAGAGCGACGGTATAATGAACAACGTGATAATGAACGGTTTCTACAACCAAACATCCGGCCCCAAAACACCTCCTTACTATTTTTTGGTTTAAATGAACCTCACTGTAGCAAACAAACTAACCATCCACAAACACATTTGCATTTTCAATAAAAACGAACACATGGTAGACAACGGGTTACTCAGTTTCATAACATCAACCCAAATGTAGCCGACGAAGGCCTGTTGAAGGAGATGAACATTTGTCCGTATCTTGATCTCCAACGTCAGCAGTGGGGCATAAATCGAAACGCGCGAAGAGGTCCACTCCAGTCTAAGTATAAAGGAAGTGATGAACGTGGAAATCATGTGGACAAACATTAAGTATACAAACTTCCTAATTTACGAATTTGAATAACGAAATCAGAAGACCGGTTGAGCAAGATGGTAACATAATCTCGCGTGTTCTCTTTAGTTGCTACGTACAACAGCGGTGAAAGTCAGAAATAATTAGGCGAATGAAGCAACTAAATCAAGCCCACTCGTATATTAATCTGTCACTGGTCCCTGGTCTGTCTGCACACGGAGGTTCAAGACCAACAAATTTTGCACACACACAACTGGCTTGTTCCGTATGGCATGCAACGCCTCGCGTTACTTAAGGACTGTGGACCTGCGTTTATGTATCGACACAGGGGAAGCGATCGCATGAGCGGTGTCCAGCACGCGTCTGGCGATCGAGAAAGCCAGCTTACGCTGATCAGTAGGGCCACATCGAGTCGCGCCATGCACTCATTCCTTGAAACATTTGGGACGTGATCCTTTGTCCTAAGATAAAGAGATCGATCAGTTTTGTCAATGTAAACATCACCGTAATTGCAGATGAACTGGTAAATATTGTGTGAAGTAGATAGTTCCGGTATCCGCGTCGTAATATGAGTGTGTGATTTGTTGCGATTGATTAGGTGCATTCTAACTGCAATGTACTTTCGTTGAATGATCTGCGTCAGTCGTCGTGTTTGGAACGACATCACCTTCCGTATATCGTAACTGCATGTGCACAGGCTGCCAGAGAACAAATGTTTCTTGTGGATTCGCTACTGTGAAATTCAATGAAACCCAGTGGATAACCATTGGTTAGCAAGGTATTCCGAACAAATTCCAACTGTATAGTGTGTGCCACACGTGTATATGGTTCGCGCTCTGTTAAACAGACACCGAACCGGTAAGTGTGTATTGGATGAGTGAGGGACTGTTGAGATCCAGATACAGTCCACCCCAGGTGGGTTTACGACCACATATTGACCATCCTACCATCGTTTAATACTGATATCCAGAAAGGGAGACGTGTCTTCTTTTTTAAACTCAGATGACAACGACAGATTTAGCTGCGAAGAGATCATTGAATCCAGTAGTTTTCTACTCTTTTTATATCGAGCGAATATTATTACATCATCAGCATATCGTCGACAGACCGGAATATCGTGCAGTGTATTGGCGAGGCGTAGCTCAACCATAATTCAGCCAAAACCAATCCCAGAGGGTTACCTATCGCGACTCTGTCTATTTGTTTACAACTCTTGTTTTGAAAACAAACATTTGATATTTTCAGCGCACAATAACACCAAAGGTCCTGGGATACTGATTGGGACATGAAGCTCCATGTAATGAGGCAATGTAATCACAGACAAAATCGATCGTCTCCTTAAATTGCACATTTGTGAAAACCGAATTTACTTCAAAACGGCACATAACTTTTCCTATCAAATAAATACTAACTAGAATGCTACATCTCAAACGTGTCTTCTAGACAAAATTTTGAAGCAAATGTGCGTACTGATTCCAAAACATTCACAAACCACTTGGCCAGTTCGTGAAAAGCCGAACACGCCATCGTAAGGTTTGGCCCTAGTGTGGTTTGAGGTTTGTGAATCTTTGGTAAACCGTATAACTGCGGGGTCGTACAGCCAGCAGGGTTCATAAACTTGTATTGTCTTTCGGTTATGTACCCAAGTGAACGGAAAATCTAGAATTCACAGTAAATATGTTTCTTAACTACCGCTATGTTGTCAGATTGGCTGTTCGGTAGAAAATGTGTTATCCGAAAGGATGACATCCTTTTTCTCCACACACAGCTGCTTATCTGCCATAACAGTTCCAGACCCTTCGTCAGATTTTAAAACAATTACATTCTTCGAGTTTGCTAGTTCCTTAAGGGCATGATACTGCTCACCGCGTAGTAAATGTTTGCGTTGGACAGTGTGATGAATCCATCATGTTAATATTAAACCAACTGTGGTTGCTCTCAGATGTGGAAACTACCTCTCCCCACTGATCACATAGGTTTTCGGATTGCGCTTGCACTTGCAGGTGGTCAAAATTCTATGCGGGAATCTAAATCGAAATCTAAAAGGTATTTCCGATTGGAGGCGAGAAAAAATATATCAGAGATTCACTAATATATACGCATAGGTGGAAGATGTATCGCTCAGTGTGGTAGAGGAGAGAAATCTGAGTGTAAAAGCTGCTATCTTTGAAAATTTGTCTGCCCTGATTCAAACCAGACAGACTAATGTGTAGATCGACTTGGTTTACGTGCTACAATCGTTGAATTATTTCTGACTTTCACCACTGTTAGGTGTAGCAGCTGACGAGAACATACAAAAATGATATTACTACTTTGCAAAAAACGGTCTTCTAATTTCATTATTCAAACACGAATTTCGCAAACTGAATCAGGGATGTGAATGTAACAAAATGACCACCATAAAGAATTAAATACTGGCAATCCAGTTTCGTTATAATGGTGTCCAACAGTGCTGGGGTGAAGAAAAGTCGTCCAGTAAAGTAAGATATTTATGACCCAACTCGCACGTTCTCCCGCCCGCGATCATTAAACGAAATTCCAGTCCACAATGCAACTGTTCACACATTTAATCTCCAAAACTTCTCGCAACGACCACATCTTTAGAATCATCGAAAGATGGTGGATGCAAGGGGCTTCCGTGTACATGACTAGTAGGAATATCGATCGGAGAATTTAAAAAATTTGCGTTTTTGTCCCTTGACAATCCAAACAGTGACCTTAAACGATCTGCATAGCTGTTCTCCGCACGACCTGCTTACTCACCCTGATATCACTTTGTTCTAAATGGTTGGGTTTAATACTCCGAGGATGAATTGATGCAATACAAACCCGCAAATTCTCAGCGTTTCAAATATGCCCATTGCGATAGTGAGAACAAAGATATATAGCCAAATATGTTTTTGATAAGTCATCTTCAGACCGGTATAGTCACGCAAAAAGTTCATGGAATAAGATCAAGATATCGATCGAACTTATTAAGGAGAAACTAATTTGCTGATCAATCAGCTGGCGATAGCTGGATGGGTTGATTGCGTCACACTAGTCCACTGGTTTGACCGAGCAGGTCGACGATCGATCCAGTGGAATTATGGCTATGATAGACGGAACGCTCGAACAAACCGCTTTTGATGGCATAATACCGGGTCAAGCAGCCTGATTCCGACATACTCGATATTACAGTGTTTCCATCCGGATCGTGTTTCATTGGTTACCTGGTATGCAACAGATCATTTGGGAGACTTGGTCAGGGTCCACCTGGTGCAACTTTCAGCCACATGAGCGAGGATAGCACCATTAACTGATCGTGTTTCTCCATGCCCCAACCACCGTGGATGGTGTTCTCGGAATAGGAACAACTGGGAATACATACATAATGGCAAGGTCTGAAATATCAGTCGATCACTGTTATAAAACCGAAAAACTAGGGGCGTGGTGAACTGGATACGCAGTTCAGTTGTGGCACAGGTCCTGGTGATTGCCTGGTTCAGTCTATCTGTCAGCCATTCGGCGGTACCGTCACCTCTGAAGGCCACTCGAATAAACATCAAAGATGTGGTCAAACCTGCTTATGACGCTACCGGGCATAACGAAACCTTGGTTCAAGTTTTAACTTTCGATGCACAAAACGTAAATATTGCGAGCTGTTCAAATACCTCATAATGTGGTTTTAACTTAGATTCTAAATCTTTTGTAACAACATTAATTTGCTATTGTTTTACACATACACTCCGCAGATGTATCACCCCGGAGAGACAATTGCTCACAAGGCCCGAACCAGTTACCGCACATACTGGAAGAGGCCGTCGGAAATTAGCAGACGAAGACCCAAACACAATGGAAATCAGCAGCGGAGCAAAGAGACCTTCGAGACGGCCAAAGAATACAAGGACTGGCTTAAGTCAACAACACATGCGACAACAAAAAGAAAAACCCAAGATTTGGGATGTCTATTCGAAGGTTGCAGTGATTCCTATTGAGCCTACCACATCTATGTATTACAAATGTGTGCATGAACCCACGGAATCACCCGAAGGTGAACCACATGCCATTATCCTCCCTAAACTATCCTCTTCCCCAAGTAGACGTCGACGCTTTCCAACATCCACTAACCAACAGAATGAAAAAAGCTTTGCTCGTTATGACCAACCACAGAAAAGCCCCAAGGTTTTAACAGAACGGCCGTCACACAGCGCGATTTCCCCGAAAACAGACGAGAATTATTGGTTAAACTACGGCGCGGAGGAACCAATATATGCTTTAGGGCCTACCGACCACAATGTGGTGAATACGCCAAGGAGGAGAATCTACCCTGGTAATGTGCCGTTCGGCGCTAGTGCAGACTGTCAGGACAGATCAGAACATCATTCTCCACACAATTTCCGTGAGACTGTACGGAAACCGTTATCAACCTCAGGGTCACGCAGAGCACACAGAGAACTTCGATTCTTGAAAACAGACGTTGATGAGCAACAGATCGACGTGATCGGTCAAAACGTAGATAGGGAAATTTGCAACAATGAACAATTGCACATAGGCACAGATTTCCAAGATACAGTCGAAAAGGAATCTGTATTGTAACCAGCTCTGTATTTTACTACGAAGTAATATATAGTACACTAAAACAACTGCCAGGAAAACAATTTAGGTATATGAACTGCTTTTAAATAAAGTATGGCGTTATTTGTAAACATTTTTGTGTCTTCGATTTTCATTGAGCTGTCTGTTCTATCGGATAGTGGGTTCTGTGAAAAGCGTTTCACAATGTGATGGCGTACGATGTATGCGCCCGAATCAACGAATTCAATCAGAGATTACACCACCGGTTAAAAGCCTCGTAAACTATATGGTAGCTTCGTCGTACATAAGTAATCGTGAACAAACACCGACTGTCAAAGATGAATGATCGGTGAACTCTCTTCGCACAGTCAGTTTTCGTAAGCAAATAACGGAAAACAAAGCACGCGTTTTAGTTCAGTTGAGTCTAAAAGAGTATCCACCGAAACACTAGATCAGTATTTTACTGATAAGGTGATTAACCCGTAGCTCAGTGGTCAGAATGAATATGTGTTAATCTCGATGGCTATGATATTCAAACGTTTGTTACAATAATTCCGAAGATCTATTCGGATCCGGAAGCCAAACAAGAAAGCATGCGTCAACAGTAAGACGTGATCGAAAACACATGCACAGGGCAAGCTGCCTCAGCGAAACACGGCTTTAATGAAGTAGTTATAGATCAGTCAGTTGAGTTCATCGATCCATCGACGTGTGGATAAGTATTGCGCAGATGGGCTCGATAAGCGATGATTGTGCGCCGAGTGTACGCAGCAAAGTACATGTCTGCATGCGGCTGTGTGCCTGGGTGCGGCAATTTACCATCGATGACTGGGGGCATCAGACACGTTGCTATTTTGCTTGCTTTAAGACGGCTTTAAAAGCAAAGAACTCATCCAAAAGTGAGGTAGATCAATTCACGTCAATCATCAGGCCGGAAGTTATGCATCAAGACAACGCCAAACCTCTGCTGGTGATAGTTGATATATATATATATATATATATATAAATGGACTTAATATTTACCACAGTAAGCAACACCTTCAAACGGTGCACTTTTCGAGCGCTCAAGGAGTGCGATATCTTGGGAGATTGTTATTTGAAAGTGTCAGCCCTATACTACCTACTTTTGCTCGATGATTCCAAAGGACAAGACTGGTCGTTGTAACATACAAGCCGGCTGTTTTTACTCGGGTTGTCTATTACACTTACGGACCATCTTTGGGACAATGTGGAGACACCAAGGGACAGCGTTCTTCCGAAGTAGGGGTTCCAACAACAGTCCTGAAACAGGAAACAACAAGAAACAGGCATGAGCCAAAGACCCAGTAAGCCATGCACACGACTTACACAAACAAAAACTTAAACGGCGTCGACAACATAGTAGCAAGCCCCGATACACAATTCAAATTCAACCTTTGTGCTCTTGCTGGTTTCGACCGCACGTTACAATCGTCAAGCGTCCGTTTGAAATACTATAATCTAAACACCGGGCGCTGCAGCATAATTTTATTCCAAGTAAATCAGTTACTAGCAGCTTACGATATTGTTCACCAGGCGTGAAAAAGCTTCCACGATGAACTTCCTGTGTCGATATTCCAGGCTTGTTGACCTCGAAAAGTGCAGTTCTGCTCTGTAATTAAGCCTCGTGAAATCGAGAGGGGCAGTGCAAAAACCATCAACAGCATAATCAGACTACGTTATCGGGACTCAGGAAAGAATGATACTTACAAGTTAGAAAACTTCCCGCCTTTATGAAGGCTGAGAAGGGTTGTTGATCCAGTCGGACGATGTAGTGAGCTGCGAAGATCGATTGACCATACCGCCGCGTCTCCGGACGACGGCACTACATGACCCTCACGGAAGTTACATGGGAATTGTTGTAACAGCTGACGTTGATTATTGGCTGGAACAGAGGCAACTTTAGGCTAATCAGCAGAGCTAGACATACTCGCTAATAGTCAAGCGACATGACGGTCAAATAATGTTGTGCATCGATTGGTGAGGTCAAACAAGACAAACAACATCGTGTAACCAATTAGCACGCGAGAAGCAACCAACAAATCGAACACCATTGGATCAAAAATCAACATTACGAACATGATGTAAATCGCATGTCGTCCAACGAGGGTAAATAGGCTATTGACCAATAACAGGCGAAAAAGTTGTTTAACGGATCTTAGTGTTCATTAGAAATGAAGCTCTGTTTCGTCCGACAAGAGATCACAATCGGAGTGCTGTTTTGGTTTTTATTTCGAGTGATATACATCACGGACCGTGAAAAAGACATGTCTCTAAAAAACCGTATCGGTGGCCAAAGATCTATACCAAAACCAGACTTCTGGATAAGGGCTGTGGTGGACGTCTGCACAAAGTCGATTTCAGATCCAAAGCTTGAACTCTCTGACCTGAAAGCGAAGATGATGTATGCAAACTACCGCGAACCAATCCTTAACGAGTACCGCGCTCTGATTCTAATTGATTCCTAAACTAAACGGTTCGAAAGACTCCTGACCAGCATTCCGACGACACAGTTTACCGTTCGGGCTATTCAGATATGCTCCAGCAACGAGTACACACCCCAGGTTTTGAGCACCCACAACAAACCACAGAACTGTTCCATCGAAATAAAAATTTGGTTCGAGAGTAGTGGTTATAAACATCTACGTACAGTATCGAGAAATGGGTCTTCTAGTGGAGCAGGAGAATACCTGGTTCATACCCCTAGAGTACAATCAGTTCCGCCAATCCGAGGACAGCCCATTGTGGATACACAAAGACAACCTCTCTTCACAATTAAGAATGCGGGTCAGCAAAATCAAGGACAATTCGGCTGTTTTTCAAGACTAGACGTCTCCGATCTTTTCAACGACTAACAGACATTAGTTATGAGGTCTGTTTCGGAGGAAGTAATCTGCGTTCAGCTCAAGGAGTAAGCAAACGTTAGCTTGGTACGTCGAGATTGCAAATCACTGTAATCTACAATGTCACTTTTCCCTATCGACAATAAAAGGAAATCCAATTCAGAACTTATGCCAAACGCCCTGATGAGGGAGTTGAGAATGGAACGGAAGATCTGGAAATTTCTCAAGAGGGGTTAGCAGCCGACATCTTACAGGGCAGACGGAAAGATCATTTAGCAGGCAGCAGGGAGTCTGCCCATTTGGTAAGACAAAAAGGTGAAGTTTTGAGGGGGGAATTGTGGGGAATTCGTGACAATGGATGCTGTCCAGACCGCAATGTCAGATTATCCACAAGGCTACTCAGCATCCCTGATACAGACGTACAGTAAAACTGTTTCAGTCTAAAATCCAAACTTTACGTATGAACGGAACATCACGTCCATGATCAGCAAACGGATTTAAACTGATTGTTCATTACACGAGCAAGGTTCCGAAAGCTGGCCACCTCCAGTGTTCTTAATTTTAACAATTAGTACGGAACCTTGTACGTTCCGAACGTACATGTCTGTTGACCCGACAACAATCATCACTGGCCCGACAAATTGTAGCTATTACATTCCGACCAACTTTTCAGCCACTTCATTTAAAAATTGACTGGATTACAGCCTACAGAGGGGAAACTAAATTCCGGTCCCAGTGCACATGAAGTTAGAATGTAGTTCACCACTTCACTGACCTCGCCCTCGACATGATCGAATCACTATACGGCCCATCCACAATCGCCTGCGTGGTGATCATTTCGTCTGACCATCTCGCAAGAAGATACTGAAGTCTACTCCCATAATACAGAGATAATCCCAGAATAATTGATGCTGGTGCTACAAACGAGACTGTGTACGTAACAAGGGTTTCATTGGAAAGTTATTTAGCAGTTTCGGTTCTTAATAAACTTGGTCCGTAAGACAGGAGAGAAACAGTCCACTGGGAGCTGGTGACATGAATTTTGGTTCGCATGTCTCTCATCAGCCAGGAGGCTGAATTTATCATCATTACGCTATCCCAATAGGTGGTTGTCGCTTCACACGTTCACTTTCAGAACGAAATCAAGGGTGACGGGGATTTTTAAGATCACTTCCCGAATGGCTTAAAATCACAGCCATTCAAATTCCTACGAAGTGAGCAGCCTGAGACCAAAAGACCTGAGCGTAAACCAAGAAAGTGAAATTTGTTCAATTATCCAAATGTATCAAAGTACACCACAACTACAAATACAATGAGAATTTATTATTGGTAAGTCTGTTCTGAACAAAACAAAAAAGGCAATGCATGCTCCACGCGCGCTTCAAATAACGTTTCCATTAAAGCAATGGTTCTACGGAACTTGCGGCACTGGTTCCAATCAGTTCACGAGCCGAACTTATTAGTGGCACTGTGCGATCCACCAGTTGTTCAACCTCGAGAACGTGTTGGATGTTGGTAAGCTGAAAATGAATTGACAATAACAACAGAGATAAGAGACGCACGGCAGTGACCAATTCCTCACGAAGTTCCTGCTGATTTTGAACTAAAGTATAAAACGCGGATAAGTCGTGAATGAGCATATCCAACTTAACAATAGCACGAATAAGCTGCCTCAAGAGAAGGGATTACGTATCTCGGAACAGACCTACTTTTGCTGGTCACGTGAAACCATCAAGAAAATTTTTTGTTCATTCATTTTGTTCTGATAGTCAAGCATCTCAGGATAAGTCCTGACCAATGACTTCAAATTGCACTCGAGCTCAGTTAAGGGTTGCAGTAAATCATATGAATCGATAGTAGACGCGACGCATTTTCGGGTAGAGCGCTTAGAAAAATATTGGAGAAATTAGCGGATCGCTACCGAAAGGCATTCTTCATCAAAATGATCGAACCGCTGCAAAATCGACTTCAGCTGTTCCTGGGAAAAAAAAGTATCGTTACTGTTGTCAACAGATGGACAAATTCCAAGCAATTATCGGCTGTATAAAATGTTACGTGTCGTAAATTAATTCAGAGTCTAATGTAGGTCTCAGTAAACGTAAAATAGTGTGCAAGAATCTTTAAATCTACCACAAGGTACTTTCGTATTGTGTGTAACACTGGATTGCATGCGAGTTAGGTGTTATTCTTATCATTATCATCAGCAGCAGCAGCAATGGCATCAACAGCATTACATCACTGGTTAACACTTCACACAACCACAAGGAAAAGAAGTCAGTTCTACTTGAAAGAAACGGAAATCATACTCGAAAATGTGCGTTTAAACAAAAACGTTTCACACACAGATTGTGGTGGACTGTCAGGCAGGAAGTGCGAGCATTCCAGCTCTCGGTGGAATACCTCAACACAGGGGTAGGTGCGTTCAAAAACCCACCGCGAGCGGATGGAGGACGGCGTGGGCGACCGGATGAGTCATTGCTCGATCGGATCGGACCAACGGGCGAGACGTGGCAGCCAAAATAAGATGGATGACCAAATTGAAGGCCTGATTATTCCAACACTCTCAGGAATATCTCGACACGGCTGTGGAGTACGGTCAAAGCCCATCGTGGACGGACGGAGGACAGCACGAGCGACCGGACAAGCCATCGCTCAACGAAATCGGATCAACGGACGAGGACTAGCGGGCGGAAAACCCCCGGATAGAAGGTGTAAATCACACACCGGGTAGAAGTGCACACGATGTGTGAGCGGAAACCGGGGGATGTTGTGGACTGGAATTGTGATTCAAAATCGCAAGCGCACGTGTGGCATAGTAACTAGCGTGTTGGACAATAAAGACTGTGCTTTACTGGACGCCTTTTCGCTACAAGATGACTATATATTGTAAACAAACAACCGAGTCACAAATCAGAATAGAGCGGAATGTGTAAAGCAGCTTCTTTGCGCCTTTTACTTTCTCGTTTCAGTAAGTGAATCTACCTTATAGATAAATGAATCAAACGTCTGCACTCCCAGGAATAGGTCTAACAAGGCACTATCTTTACCAAATTCTCCAGTCACCGGCTTGGTGATTCACGAGCGTCCCAGCCGGCGAGGTGTATCAGGTTTATAGTAACCAAGGTGTTAGTAACTTTATGTGTTAAGTAGTTAATTACCTAACTCAAGCATGATGGCAACCAGGTTGCGTGGCCCCAAAAGAACTTGGTGTGGCAGACGACTAGCCTGTATCTTAAATGTACGGCCCAATCATTCTGGTCACCGTATCCCTAAAAACGGTCACCAAACTCACCCGATCCAACACTAAATATCCATTTCCTAATAACACCATTGCCAATTTAGGTGACGTCTCTGATGGGCGCGAGTGGAGGCAGACAATGCTGATCGGAACTCGAAGACTGTTTCTGTTTTCTATTCTGTGGAACTAAGCTTCACAGTGCTGCGGTATCAATGTTCTAACAGCCGTCTTACATACTCATCACTCAAGCTTAACAGACATACCTAACTTTCACAAGAGCATACCAAGACCTTGAGTACACCCGTTTCCGTTGCATGTCCTATATCCCCATCACCTCTGATACCGCATTGTAGGCAGATAAACTAGTCAGCAATCTCTATAACTCCAACGCACAATCTGTGTAACCACGACATTGTTGTGAAAGTAACATGGCCCTCGAAAGTCATAAAACGTACTCAGAAGTAACTTGCGGAGCAAGGGATATTGTTAAACGTTATCCCCACCCTTTGAAAATTATCCCATAGATATACTGTTGTCAGCATAACAATATCGGTCAGTTTTAGGCCGTCTACACCGGCAGGTTGTGAGACAGTCCTCCGTTATTTTATCCACAATACTACTGAGAAAACACGGCGAAAATGCTGAAAGTCACACCACCTCAGCGTAGAAACTACACCAATTCTAATATAGACAGAAGTATGAGTATAGAAAACCAACGGTACATTCATATACTCGTGTAATGCACCGCTCCATTTGAACGACTCCAAAAATGCAAAGCAATTCACTGAGTCGAACGCCTTTCAGTCCCAAAAAATGACTGCCAACAACTGTGACGTTCGTCTACAATTTGAGTAACGGTGAAAATTTGCTCCATACATACCGGTTTAGAGCAAAATTGTGTCCGTTGTTTTCTAGTATCTGCCTTTCGGACTGCGGTAAATTTAAAAACACTGTGAACGTAAGAACCAGTCGTAGATGGGATCAATTCTACTTATGTACTGAAATCATTATCAGCAGACTCCATTTCAAAAGGACGTTCTTAATTACCCACACTAGTTGAAATAAGTGAGATGGGTTTCGACCACAAGCAAGCTGCCCAAACTTATACAGGGGCAGTCGTGATAACCCAAGACAGAACCCAGAATGATTCGACAGATAATCGCCGCCGTCGAGCTGGAAATGAGTAGTTGCGACCTTAATGATTCGCTAAACGTTGGTGGCGTATCTTCTTCGGAAGAAAACGGTACAAGTGTGAAAGTCGGTTCGCATATATTCAACACGAAAAAACCACATGAAGTGACAAACGCGCCAAAATATATGAGAAGGGACTGTATAAGGTGAAGAGGGAGAAAGACGTAGAGAGAAAAAGTACACCGACACCACCAGAGGTCCACAACACGGGCGCCACTGAATTCTACTCCTCATCATATCAGGAAGTGACTTCGGCCAAAGGTTTTCTTTGTCCTTGAGATTCCAACCAGAAAGTCAACAACGCCTAACAGAAGCACGCTTCAGTGGTTATGGTTTCACATTCCAAACCCAAGTTGTGTGCTGATCACCAGGTTGCCTCCTCCAGTCTAAAGCACCGCCAGCAAACAGGGAACGACATGGTAAACGATGATTTGACATTCGTAGGATGTGACCAAGCCAGCAAAGCCCATGAGATCATTGTGCTCAGGGTTCGACGGAGTCCACTCACCTTGAAGACACGTCGGCGAACTTCGTCAGTGCTGATACGGTGTTCACAACACACGCCGCTAGTGCTTCGGAGACACCGGTGGTTAAAAATGGACACTCACCAGAGATCCCTAGCACGGACGGACCAGGTCTCGTGACTAAAATAAGAGATCACAATGGCATTACACTTTTGAAGAATGGCAGCCATCATACAGATATCACAGTAAGCGTAAGTTTGTAAGCATCACCTGGATTTTAGTCATACGAGTTGTGATCTCATCAGACATTCCACCAGCTCTGATACCTCCGCCAAGGTAAATGAACTTTCCGACTACCTCCAACAGCTTATTGTTGGAACCGACAGAATACTACCCAGGCAGTACTCGCTATCGGAAACCGATCGACAATGAAAAACAGACTCAGCGCGTTGATCCCCCTGTACTGATATCGATCCCGTAAATAGTACACAAAGAAACACGTCAAGCAAACGAGGCGCGGAGCGAGTTGTAACTTCAGTTCCAGGAAGGATATTCCAAAATGGATAGCTTGACTAGAAACAAAAGAAGGTAGAAAACCAGAATCAACAAAAGTGTAAAAGTGAATGCGTCCATCAAAATAGTTACTACAGTCGCTATAGCGACTATAATGTATGCATTATCACCAAGACTGATAGCAGGCACTGAGTCACGTCAATCTCTCAACAGCGCCTCGCACTTCTTAAGTGCGAAAGCTATACCAAACGGACGAATCCTCGTAAACCCAAGTAGATTAGAGCAAAGTCGTCTGCGTGCTCTATGACTCGAAGCCGATTACCTGGAAACAGTTCAACACCATCACATTCGCAGCATGCCAAGACGAATTCTACAGCCCGGTTTACTGCAAGGGTGAACGGAAAAGAGGAGGCACTGTTAGCCTTGTCGCACCTCACTTGAAAGGCCGACAGTGGCCGACAGGTTGCCATTAATCTCGAGGAATGACAGCGGATGGTGTTCAAGATGTTGACATGCTTTCTGTACACATCCCTCCTCGGAAGACAATTCTACAATCTTCTGACTGACCGAAGTCAACCACAACCAGTCACTCAATGGGCATCAGAACAACAAGAACATGTGGCGAATATGCTGCGTGTAATGCGCATTATTAGAACAAAGCAGCAACAGGGTGCAGCATTTTATTCTAGTGAGTTTTTCACAGGTCAAGTACAAGGAGGTCTCGGACAACTTGTTAAGTGTATAAGTGCACCTGCTCAGTGCATGCCCTTTCTTGTTTGTTTGTCAACACTTAACGTCAACACAGCTGAAATGGAAAATACAAAAGAACAATCAGCCAATGATTACTATTTCGATAATTGACCTGTGCCGTTAAAATACCATAGTGCACAAAGCGGATACAGGTTCACGGTCGACTGATCATATGCTGAAACGCAGAAAGGAAACTTCAACAGAAGGAACAAACGAACCAACAGTTACTACTCTGATTGTACGTTAAACTTTTGTAGTGCATTAAGCGAATACCGGTTCACAGTCGACTGGTTATGTGCTGAAAGGTAGCTACGTTTCAGCTTCAACGAAGGGACACACTCAAACAGCGAACACACGAAACAACAGTCGTTCTTCTGAGTACCCGTTACAGTCGTGGACAATCTTCGGTCAAAGTGGAGACACTGGGGGACAGCGTTCTTCTAAATCATGGGGTTCCGGCAACAGTCCCTTAAAAGGAATCAAAAACTGGCATGAGCCAAAGGCCCAGTAAGTTATGCACACAACTTACACTAATGAAAACGATGCTAGCAACACAGTAGCACGCTGTTACACAACTCAAATTCAATCTGGGCGAGCTCTCTAGCCTCGACTGCACATTACAAAACTGTAACAGGCAAGCCAGATGTTCTGGCTTTGTGTACCGTTACACCACGTTGGCCACAGATACATCAGTAGGTTACCCTACTGATATACCTCCTTTCCTGTGAAATGGTTTCCTCTCTACCCCCATCACGTCAACTCTGTGCACCCTGTGGGTCATTCATGTGTCTCCGCAATGCGCTGGTCGTCATTGGTTCGCACTCGCAAGAAATGTGCAGTATACGTCGGAAGGATGCTTTCTCTCGAACCGAAAACATGAACATAAACACTGTTGATTTGTTCATTTCGTTTCAGTAGCATTATGGTAGTGTTGTGTCTCCACAACAGTTCCAAAACATGGATGCAGTTGGAGCCCAGCTTAAACGTTTTGAAGTTCAACTGGGCTCTTTATATTGCACCTGATCAACCGAACCTGCATTCAGTGATCATAGAAGACGCGTGTACGCATGCGTCCGTAGGCTACATGTGTTGCCCTTATCTTTCGGTATTCGAGAGAGAGCCACTGGACGAATGAGATGTGTCGCTTATTTCAACGTCAATCGAAATATCGACGGAGATTTCCGCGTCACGAAATTCGTCATGACGCACAACCACCCATGTGACGTAATCGCTGCCCAATACGAAGCCTCAAGGCCCCGCCTCACGGACAATGAAATTGAGGAAAATCGACCGTGGCTACTCAACGGAACTGTTTCCATAAATGTTAGACAATACATCCGGCAGCGTTTCGACAAGAAGACAACAACAAAGGATGTGTGTAACCTCCGCGCCCGGATGTTCGCGAAGAGAAACACCACTGGCTACCTCGGTCGTTTGCACGCGCAGCCGAACACAACCAGCAAGTGCTTCTTCAACGCAGATAATGAAAACCGTCCAACCCACTTTATGTTCACGATTTGTTCAGTACATGTTCTAATTCGTTCCTATTCATTTTAGTAGTCAATCAATAATGTGTGCATCGTTCGAAACTATATGTTTTTGTCATTTTTTGTCATTCTTGAACACCGTGACATTCGTTTTCATTCAGACTATTCGTGATCGGCACGAATTGTATTTCGATTGTCAATTTCAAGCAGTACGCCACTGGCTGATATGGTCTTCGGAGTTCACGCACACAACGGCGTGTACTTGTGAACCACGTAGAACACGGTTCATTTGATGACAGGGATTGCGATATGTCCGCGACACCGTTTGTTCGGGTTTTTCTATAGAGTTCTGTCATCTCGTGTGTAACGGATAATTTGGTGCTCCTGATTGTTCTATCTGGTCCACTTGGGCACACACAACGTCCTAGGCTTTTCACTGAGGACTTTTTATAACCAAATGCCGTAATCCAACGTCCACGTAACATTCGTTAACCAACGTGGAGACATCGAGGGATAGCGTTCTTTTGAAGTAAGGGTTTCAACGGTAGTCCTGTGAGAGGACAGAATAGAAACATGATGTACATAACCAAAAACCAGAACGGCGCCAACCACACGGCAACAATGCGCGCCACAATACTCTAACGCGCAGCGGAGTGGAGACACTGAGGAATAGCGTTTCTCTGAAAAACGAGGACTCAACGGGGATCCGGAATGATAACAAAAACAGACAAGCATGAAACCCAGTATGTCATGTACACAACTTACATTATCAAAAACTCAAGTGGCGTCAGTTACACAACAGCAAACCGTATTACAATATTGTAACATACAAGCCGGCGTCC
>LUCH01001202.1:114420-139725 GCA_013368495.1 Paragonimus heterotremus | reverse complement strand
GCGGCAAGCGCTCTACCAACCGAGCTACGAAGCCACGCCAGAAACTCAGAAATTTCACATTTGGACCTAGTTACCCCCCCACCCAACTGTGTCATTTGGAATGCACCAAAAGATCCAGCCGATTGACTGCCCAAGCAGGATTTCTCGATCAGTTCACGCTGGAATCAACCAACGCCACCGTAGCTCAGCTGGTAGAGCGCTTGCCGCGTTTGGGCATGGTGTTTCTGTCGCTGGTTCGAATCCAGCCGAAGTCCAGATTTTTCGCAAATGGATCTCATCTGAATTATCAAATCTGCCGAACTACTTATCAGTAAAAATTCATTCCCCGGATTCACTCTTTTGTATGGTCTACATCAAAAGTGATCTTTAGTCAGCGCCCTGTTGATTTCGATCATCTCGTTTATCGTGTGTTATCTCGACGATTCAGTTGCATTTGACGGAGAGTTGAAATAAAGTCTGTCTTTCAAATCAATGGGCCACTTCCCTTCCCCCCCAGTGTGTCACAATGCAAATTAAAACCATGCGTTATTATTGGATAGAAGCATTTCAGCCCAATTGGAGCAAGTTGCTGGTTAACTGTAAGCTTAGGTTCATTGGAAATAATTCAACAAAACATCCATAAAGGATGGTTATGTATCATTTTAAAATGTCCAAATTAGCTGTGAACTCAAGCTTCCGTGTAATTATGAGACAGCATGATTTTGAAGCTTTTCAGGAGGTTTTTCCTTTGTTCAGAACTTATGTGTTTCAAAGTATACAGATGTTTGACTGTATGCACTGGTAATAATTTAGCCTAATCGTTGTATAAACCACCTGGATATGTGACAACCTCTGGTCACGAGACGGGTGCACAAAGCACTGTCCAATAATTCACTCACTCGAATGGAACAGGCGAATTATTCCTATAAGTTGTCCCACTACGTTGATAGCATAAAAATTGATGAACATTTTAAGTGGCATTTTTTTCGGTGATAAATAGCAAGGGACTTAATCTTCTGTTGAAGCAATCGGCGATTTTAGGAATGTACACAGGGTTGCCTCATGAACATATGGCCAGATTTTTAACCCCCTGCCATACAAAGATTATGCTCTACTGACGAGCTGCAGCAAGGGTGAAACTCGAGTCAAGCGCTCCTTTCCGATAAAGGTGACTAGATAGCCAGTATAAATGTAAAAGCTGTAATACAGTATGGATGATATTCAGTTATTATTATCCAGTGGAAATTCCCTACTACTTAACAGTATTGTTATATAAGTTGGAACGTTTTACTTAGCCACTGATTACGGCCATGGTAAGACTACAGTGATACTCACTATAATACCTATTAGTGTGATCATTTGAAATCTTTGAAACAGTCGATTGAAGTTGGTTGTTCGATGAACATTTCTGTACTATTTTAGTCCTTTCTGATCGCATTCTTGAAATCGGCTTGCTAATCCCTATGTGTTATTTGTGCACTAAACCATCTTCATCTGAAGTTTAACTGGATCGCAACTGTGAACGAAAATAGGCTGCTCCTGAACTTGAATATCGTGAAAAACTTAACACATTTTCGATAAATGTGACCTTCTTGTTACTCCGTCACCTTAGTGACGGCTAAAAATCCGATTTGTTTTGGTTTTCATCAAAGACAATGTATGAGATTGAACCAGTCAGTAAAAGTTGGTCCGGAAAGAATTCTTCCAACGCCTATCAGTGTCTTCTTGGTTAAAATGTCTTAAACTCTTTCCGCGGTCATTACAGTAATATCTCCGAGATGTTCCATCCAGAACAGTTTCGTTCTTGACACTGTTCATCATAACCTTCTCTGATAAATCCGATAAAAGGGAGAAAATCTTACTGTGAGCCCAAAACGATGAATCTGATTACGTAAGACCAATCTCCCTGTCTTCTACTACGTCAGCAAATGATTTTCGTTGGCTGTAGTTGGAATTGTCTCATGCCTAATCAGCAAAGTGATGCCTCGATTTAATTTCTAGATCACCACGGATTCTATTGGATTCCGGTCAAGATCACTGCAAACTTCCTTCGTTCTAATGACACCGAAAATCCTTTCTTTGTTGACATTTTGTTGGAAATGGCACTCATCAAAAGACAGAAAATTCAACGCTACCCATACTTTTCAAACTGCTTTCCTCTGTGGTTTATCAAGAAGCACGAAGACGTCAGAGATACTCATAGTTTTAGTAATACTGCTCCACCGTGAACAATCCCGTGTCCTTGTGGCTTTCGTTCCATTTCTGAAAGTACACAAGTTACATGTGCTGCAAAAAACCAACATTTGTGACTTGCTTACATAGGCCCACTGCATTCATTTCTGGATGACGTGAATGAGACAGTTAGGATGAATTTGTTACAGTATTTACCACTGTTATATTTGGTGTTGACTTACGGCAACAACGTGCAAGATGACCGTTAATTACACGACTGAGTAAAGAAGGACGAGTCTTACGGTCTGCTAACGCAGTGGTTGGTCGGTAGAAAGTGAAGAAAAATCAGTAACTGGTCACCGAAAACCCAGCTCTGAGGACGTGCGTAAAACAAACACAAGCGTGCAGCCTGTCATACTTTTGACTAATGTTCATGGACTCTTCATTTTTCACACCAAGCGCCTATTGGTTTAGTTTTATCGATCGTACTGCGTCCAGCTTTCATGCAGCAGCTTACAGATATTTCACAGTGTATTAAACAACGTTCAAGTGCACTTCCATTGGTGCACGTCCTGGTTTCCGGAAGTTTTGATCTATGTACACCGTAAACACAAGCGCCTACGACTAACTGGCTGAGAAATTAACTCAGTACCACTGCAAACAAGTATTCACTTGATGAATAAAATATTGTCATTTTTGCAAACATTAAACGGTTTTGTACGTTCAATTGAATTGCGATGCTAACTATACATTCATCATTAACATTTCCGGTTTTGAACTATACTCATATGTATCGTGGCTCGGGCAGCCTTGTTTTGGATACTAGTCTTTCACAAAGTTGCGCATTAGGAAATAACTACGGGTGTATGGTGAGAAAGAAAATAAACAAACGAAAACAGTTGAGTTTTACGAAACTGAAGAGTCAGGAAGCTTGCAAATACAGACTCCCAGCTGATTGCAGCACAGTGCTACGTCAGACAGTGTTCAAGACCAGTGGCGTCGATGGCAAAATACTCCCCAACCAGGTAAATGACACCCACCAGTGTTGAACAGCGTAGCAGTAAAGGCTTTCCTGGCGCGTGACCGCGTCACCACGTGGCTTTCTTCCAACCATCAGCGATTGCACCAATTAGTGCGTGAAGTGCACTCTGTTGATTTGTGGAGTAAACGATTCAGCAAGCGAAGACTGTGAATTCTCACTATCTCGGTTATTTGTCGCAAAAGCTCACATTCTTCAAACGCGCGTGGATGGACTGCTACGTTGCTCACAAAGTCAACCCATTTCGAAGCAAGCCAGCTGGTGTAAACAACATAACTCGTGTGCCTAGAATGGGTCAGGTCTCTCACTCACATAACAAAACCGACTGCACACACGCGTTGCAAACTCTGCCCTGAATTGACAAATGGGTGTCTTCGCGACGACGCATTTGACGGAGGTTGATGAATGCACTACGTGTTTTCGTTATCTTTGAGGACACCTCGTCGACAATACTACAGGCTGACAAAATGATACTACCTGAATCGTTGAAGTGATCGACAATTTCTTACGACCTGGAGGGGATAAAGAAGACAAGGTCAGTACCCGTCTAATCGTGCAGCAACACACTGTAAAAATGCTAATTGCGTACCGCAAAGACAAGACATGTCATTTGACTGATTCAGGAGTACCGACATGCCCTTTGAGGAACAGCCGCGCAAAGCAGTGTCGTCCCCATACTCATCATTACTCAGCTTACTGTCTGGTAGAAGCTCTGCTGCGACATCCTAGGAACGGGTGAGTATTCCCTTCAGGGTATCGTCACTTGGTGTGAAGAATGTCCGGAATAACTGCGCAGTCTCTACTCATAGCGGGCACTTAGAGACTTCGACAACTTGACCCACTCCCTTTGGACATCTCTCCGATAAAGACAGTCCCCCATAGAGTCTGTCAGGTAACCGAGTCGAAAACAGCCTTTAAATTGAAAAGTACCACAAACAACAACTGAGAAAAAGAGTTCTGACGATTCAGTTTTCGTTGCAAAGTCAGGACGTGAACGATGTCTCCGTAACCGGACCGGGCACCTGTCTGTTCTTCTCTTATATAGTCCTGATTTTGCCTCAGAAGCCGCTGCAACATGATATCCTTGGGTTTCAAGGATGTGACTCGACTGTCACAAACTGTCCTGGAACCGTTTATATAAAAAGTGTTGACGACTGTTTAGACGCTTCAGTCATTAGGCACCTTTACGGTCCATCACAGGAAACTCAACAATATGATCATTTCAGACAAAATTCTCCCACAGACGTTTCTGAAAAGTGCTGGAGAAAGAGTGTTGAAGCCATGGACTTCATTAAGCCTGAGTAATTTTAGCTCCTAGGCCATTTTGGCTTACAACGCAGGAATGTTATCATTGATTACATTATCTTCTATATCCATAGTTGAAATGAGCTGTTGAACTGTTCCTCAAAGTGATCGGCTCATTAGTCAATGTTGTAAATTCCTGAGCCATCATCTTCACATATTTTTTCATTGACACCTTAGTGGTGGTCGCTGCAACTACAAGTCAAGTATCAAGAAGCCGGGTTATAACCTGATAAGAACTCCCTCTCCATCTCTTTGGCTATCCCAGAGAAGTAAGCTTCATGGTCCTTACGTAGACTCTTCGTACGTTTGCGTTCCAGTTATCGGCAATGGGTATCATTTTCGTAGTCCGGGGAAGTTGGTCATTGTTTGCTCGCAAAATGTGCTGAACTAACAGAAGTCTACTCCTATTGTCTCTTCATTATTGCTATGGAACAGACCTGTTCGAGAAGTCTGGTATGGCTATTGACATTCTTACACAATGGCAACTTGTACCATTCCACATTTATTACCAGGGAAGTTTAATTGTTAGTGTTGCTTGATAGGCGTTTCGTTTGTCCTCGTCGCACAGTTTCCAACTGAGCATTTTATGCTTCCAAACGTATGGTCCTTAACTAAAAGTTGAACTAAAGTAGGTACAAGCAACGAAATCGTCTGCGGCGAGTTGGTTCTTACATAATAGACGACAACCTATAAAAAAGTAAACCCACGGATAACTGACGGCGTGGTGATCAATCTGCGTCCATATTAGGGTTGGACAGAGTGATAGCATGCGATCCATTACCGGCTTCCGTGACAAAATGCGCATCTTGACATGTAAAGTCCGTACGACATGCAAATTTATAACAGTCAACAGTCACTGTTAACGTAACTAACCAGAACGCCGAACTTGCCAACCAGCTTGTTTTCTCCCAGATTGACTTGCAATTCCAGGTTCTGATTGACGGCTACCATGCACGGGTTAGTCGCAAACAAAAGACACTAACCATGGATGTGCACCATTGTTGAACAACAGTCGAACTAATCGAGCGATGACTCACCCGGTCGCCCACGCTGTCCCTAATCCGCTCGTTGTGGGCTTTTGGACTTATCTCCCCCCGCGCTGAGGTATTCCGCCGAATGTAAGAATACTCACGTCTCCGGCTTGATAATCCATCACAACATGACACCTACAACCACCACGTTTTGATCTGTCAGCTGGACTCTCGTTTTTCAGGTTATTTATTGCAAATTGTTCGTAAAGCACAGGTTAGGCGTGAGAATGACTGGGCGCACAGGTTTGGTGATCTCACTTATCATAGGAGTTCCGTATATTCATACTATCAGTTTCAGTGAATTCGCAGTTGTTTCACGAAATACATTATTTTCAGACGGAACTCTATCACGCCGATGACTTCTCTTCTTAACGTGGTTGTGACACATGTAACAACTCTGTACTCTTTTGATTATCAAATTTCATTCTTTAAGATTGCACTTAGATGTGAACATCATAACCTACAGTGTAAGCTGCAACGCAGCCTAATCTCTGATACAGCGAAGTACCTTAGTTCAGCTCAAAGTGCTCAGTTAGTTGCCTCGATGAATCGAAGATGCACCTCGGTTATCCCGCTATGAAACATGTTCAAATGTAATTTGTAAATGTAGCTACCACAAACAGCCAGCTAGATGCATCTCATGAAAAGCTCCTCAAGGAAGTCACCGAAATTGTTTTATCGAAGTACACGAATTGATTTATGAATTCTCAAGTGGGTAATTATGAGACTCGATGCAAAGATCCGCTGATGTGAAATTCAGTTTCGAATTGTCTCGTCCTCCGTTTCTCCTTCAGAACATACAAAGCTTCCAGTAAACACAATTTTTGCCATCTGTTTGTTAACTCATGTTAACATTATTTCTCTATGTCCATTCAGTCGAAAACAAGAGGATTAAATTCATGGGACGACATGAATAAATATACCCCTTTTATTTCAATTGTATTCAACCGTAGCTAAGATTGGGCCAAACCTACTCAAATAGCTGTGGTAACCGGAACATGACACCTGGTAAACTGACACGGAAAGCGCGCCATGTAAATTCGCGTTGAAATGTAAAATGCCAACATAATCACATAGTCAAATATTACTGGCCGCACCGTAACCAATCATCACACTAAAGGCAGTCTCTGGATCAAGCCTGCTTTTGCGACCACATACATGAACATAAATACATTAAGATGGTGAACTGAAACATTATATATATAAGTAGTTTGTGTTTTCAGGTTATTTAAGTAATATGCAAGCAAACGTTTAAGCTGAGTCCAGGGGGCAATAACTTCCCACTGGTCTAACATGGTAGACGAATCTTGGACCCCACCAAACCTGTTGACTTAGGACATCTAAATGATTAACAGCCGGGGGAGATGCGGTAGAGTTAATCTATGCGTTCCAATGTAACCGATAAGGTCTGTGTGCTTTTCTGTGCGGAATCAAATGCTGTGACAGATATAGAAGTCAAACGTAACACTAAACAATTTCAAAAACTATGGAAACAACAACAACATCACAAACAACAAACTGTTTTATTTAATACAAGTGCAATCAAACCTCAAAATCCAATTACCTTCACTAACCAAAACTGTCAGTTACTGGACTATTTTGGGGGGATTAGGAGCAACGCGTGACATGTTTCTGGCGTTTCTTGTGCAAAGGAGCTTGTTCGGGTTGAAGCCGAATTTCCCATTATCGTTTTGAAAACAATAAGTTTATCCTGCCAAACAAAATCTAAGAGATAATTCTAGGCGCCCGGTAGTCATCCTAATATTTATTCCACTAAAAGGTTCGTATGTGTTGGAGTCTTTTTTACAGCCTAGCTTGCGAACTGGATGGTTCCGATTGCTTAAGTGGTTCGTAAAATTTTTTTGCGGTCATGACATTTTTCTGAATATCTCGCCTGAGGGATGCTCCAGGGCTAACACTGGTTCAAAAGGCACTGTCGATGTAGCGTTGACAGACCATCCAGAAAAGATTCACCATAAGCTCCGTCAGCTGCTTGTGTTGGACGTGCACGTTGTCAAAACTATAAGCAATCACTATAGTGACACTGAACGTGTGCTCAGTAGGTCACAGTCTTCTGTACGACACAGTAGGGTACCGTATCGGATACCACAAAAGATACTCCTAAGACCTTCACAGTGTCAAGTCCAACGATGTCCTTTCAAGTCGTCACTACTGGCGAGATTTTTGGTGTAAATATGTGACCCCATACTTAATTCCAAGATACCGAAATGATTGAAATTATGAAGTTCTCTCACAACAAAATGTTACTACCCAAAGGCGGCCAGAAAATTAATTAGCTCGATCTCTATCTTACGAAGAAAGTACCTGTATGGCAGAACTGGAAGAAGATCAAGGTATGACGTCTGTTTTTTATGCTCCATTTTGATTTTTTGAAGATTGTTCCGATATGTTCAGGGCTCACTCTGAAACTGGAAAGTTTGGTTGTTTTGCATCGCGACAATCTATTTACGTACATGCTGAAGCGAATTCCGTACTTGTTGGTTTCACTCAGACTTAACACCACTCTGTTAAAAATCGTTTAGAATCTACTTACCCTTACTGACTCGTGAGGGACGAACAGTGTATCCACTGAGGCTACCGGATTGAGAACCATCATAGTCCTAGCTCTATTTTTACCTTTGCACAACTTCCACAGTAGCAGGACTGACTGAAACATAGCATTCCAAGCGAAGTACCAAAGAGTAGATAGTTTAACAAGGAATAATATAGTCAGTGCTTGCAAGCAAATGTGGCTGCGGCCCTACACGTTAAACAGTTGTGCCCAGTGAGAGGTCACTGGCGCGGTGTTCAACACGGTTGCCCCAGAGTTCTGGTCCATGTCGTTGAAAATATCTGCACTACTGACGAGAGGTAACAACAGCGGAACTTGTACTTCGTACTACTTTCCGAAATGGACTGTCTGAAAACTATATGGGAATGCGACAGCTGTGATCAGTTGTGGGTGGCGTTCAACTTATATGAGGTAAATACCTTGCTACTTGACTTTAATCAAGATATAAGCGTTAAAATCTTAGAAGGTATTGCCCCCATTTATGCAGTTACACGCATTTACCAGGAGTGTGCAAAACAAAACCGTTCAGTGATATCACACTCCCCTAACCGTGTTATCCATGCATTCATACCACTGTTGTAAAAAAAACTGACTGTTTCCATTCAATTTCAACTCTTGTCTACCAAAATCAACTGCATTTCTAATCGTTATCATTACACAAACGAGATATGTTGGCCTTGTACTATATGAGTCTGTTAGATTTTGTATCGCTCGTAAGTGTTCCGCATATGTTGCTCAAAGTTGGGAGAATTTGAAAACATGTTCACAATCTCAACATACCTGGTGAAGTCCCGTCTGGACCCAATCGTTTGATGGATTCGAATTTCTCTGTTCCAAAGAGACTTTCAGCAAAACGGTCCTCAGTTGTAAACTCAGGGAAACATCAAAACCGTTGCACAGTTTTCCTGACATGTGAGTACACTGTACCTCTCTCAAGAGCATATTTAAGAAAGGATATATTCTAAATCTGCAGTTCACATTATTTCGTTTTTTTGACTGGCCGATTCATATCACTAAGTTTGGCAACATGAGAATCTTGAACCAACACCAAGGGATGCGTAAGTCAAGTTGAAGTACTGGATCAAGGGCTTCGTTTGACAAGTTGTGGAAATCGTTCAAATGGGAGTAACTGCTTTTCATTATCATTGTTTAGTCGGAACAGAGCAGGTGACCAAATCAGTAACAACCTATGGTACACAGAGGTCTCTCTAAGCTCTATTCAGGTTCAGATTCCATTTGACAGTTGATCATCGATTAGAAAGTGATTGAAAATTTTCAGCTGGCCGTTAACACAGTATGTTTACATCAGTTTTAAACACAATTTGAAGACTTACCTTGTCAATGTTTGTTGGAATAACGTAGGGAACAATCAGTTTGCCCAACGCAGAAATCCCAGCGTAGTGGTTAACCGGAATTGCACCGATGTACTTCTGAATGACATTCAGAAAAAAAAGCGGTTTTTGTAAAGGTAACAATCAGATTTTCTTTAGAAGCGCAGTTTCAACCTAAAATTGCATGATGGTTTTTATTCTTGGTTGAGCTGTTTAGGAAGCAGTGACCGGAATGGGCGATAGTGTGCATATGCATATGTGAATAATGTAAGGCAACTATTTCAGGTAAGTTTTCCTCCCCTCGGTAGTCGCTAGTGACACCTAATCACGAGATGGATCTTGCGTGTGGGAGTTCACCACAAACAAACTTGGTTGTTGAATTTCATACCACCGAAAATTGTATGGTGAGTATACAAGTTGAATAAGTGTTAACAAGTAACTGCCATCCAACTGTGATAAGACGCTGGTTAGTTACAGAACGATTCCCACTTAAATCCGAACATGATGTATCTTTCGGTACCATCCAGGACAGTTCTTGTTTACTGTGGTCAGTATGTTTATTCCCGATCAATCGATACCTTCACGTGGGGAACTAGCTTATGATGTCACTGATCGCGAGTATATTCTACAGATGTGACACAAATGCAGTCATCCAGTTTTGTCCTCGTTGATTTCCCGTGTGATCATTCGCGTTAATGTGGGGACCAATACATCTACGAAGAACATCCACAAAAGATTCTCTAAATTATTCTAGTTAGCGGTGAATTCAATACAAATGATAATTATCTCGCATCAAACAATGATAAAATTTTTCTGTCTTCCAAAATGTAGAGTTCATATAGTTTTCGTCTTGAGGTCTCAACTTACGATCCATGTTTGTCAAGCCGCTTAGTCCAATTAACTGCGAAACATGTCATCGAAACGGTCCACAAAGTCCCTCCGTACTGAAGCTTGCACGCTTTCATAATCGCCAAGCCAAATTAATATTGACCAGTTATTATACATTTGAAGTGAGTCGTCGGAAGTCTGTCTCAAATTTCGCGACCAAATAATTAATTTTGTAGAATACTTGACGAGAACCTTTATTTTCATGATGTTGCTGACCAAACTAAGGGAAAAGGCAGTTGTTTTAGTTTTCCACAAAAATCCCATATACAATTATTCATGCTGTCATATAGAAAGATTTGGTGGGGATGAATCATCACTGAACAAGTTAACCAGGTATCAGTTGGAACTAGTCACTTCACTACGACCCGAGACCCGGGCAAATGAGCTGGCTAGTTCATCGCCTCAGGACGCGTCTTCAGGCTGCTAATTTGGGAACAGCACTCCACGTGACGGTTGGATGAGAAGTGAGTAGGATTCTCCTGGAGAATAAGGAGCTGCAGACGATCAGCGGTAGCATTTCTGGAGCGTGGTGGATTCATGGTTGGCGAATTTGGTCTGCTATAAAATATCACATAGGCTTTTCGGCCGTATTACAGCTTGGCTTTTGCTACCCCCTCACAAAGGAACTACAGATGCCCCGAACAGCAGCAAGTGATCTCCGGGACAACGTGTCGTCCCCCTGGCGTGCTGCTCCTATGACCTATGAACATAGCCCATGGAAGAACACCAAGGAAACCCCGCCAATTAAAAAGGCGGTCACCGGTTCCAGCGAGTATGCCGGGTAACCGAAATGGTTAAACACTATGCGGAAGCCCCCCAGAAAGGGGAGGAAATCATTGCCACAGTTGTTTTGATCTTGGGCTCTTCGACTAGCCAGACCTGCTACACCGGATCCGACTTCTTCGGGCAACCCCTAAACTGATGCGCTGCTGCAGTCGTAATTGTATGCATGGTGTGTTTGGCATCCTGGATAGAGGGACCCTGACCGAATGACATATGAACCTAACTCATATCGGCCTTCACAGACTGCGAATTCTGCGGTTTGCCCCGCTGCCTTATTTATCAGGTTTCTTCTTAACCGAAGGCTCCAGGTAAGGTCACTCAAGCCAACACATTTCTTCGGCCTGAGCAATAGATAGATAGTTAGCCCCACGAATACGGGCGTAGACGAATATTAATTATGAAATCCGTTTTATCTTCTCATTGTAACTCCATGGTTAGGGTGGCAGCCGCGGAATTTACTCCCATGTCACATTCTACCGCCATAAACCAATCTCTTCCAGTCTCCCCTCTGGTGAACAATGTATTTACTCAGTGACCCCGCGATTTCATTTACAGACACTTACCAGAAACTCACCTCATTTTCTGTTCTGAACAGAAGTCATAGTTCGTCAAATACCACAGTTTTGCCTGGCGGTCAACAGATAGTAGCTATATGTATCTTGGAGACCCTGATCATCGGCATCTCCTGTCCTGTCGAAACATGGCTTCGAGATTCTGGTTCAGGGCTACGGCCTCAATCTCCATTAGTTGCTTCATCGTTTTCGTACCTGGAGATCCTTCGGTTCAAGACTTCGATCAAGAATGTGTTGGGAATGCACTAGATGGATGTGCAGAGAAAGCACTGCTTGACTGAATATTCGTCAACATCCGCCTTTGTGCTCTCAGACCGTTAGAGTAACAAGAGGCGCTCATAACCAACGTTGACTGTTTTTTGTTACGGCGTATGCACCCATAGACTGCAATCCAGACTTTTTAATACAACAACTGTATCAGCAGCTCACTAACCACCTGCACAACACGCGTCTCACGGACACCACAGTACTGAGTGGAAACATGAACGGTCAATTAAGTTGGCTAAGCGCCGAAAATCCTGAATTCATTGGCCCACAATCTTGCAGTACACGCCGATCATTCACAATGAACGTTTGTTGTAGCTCTGTTCTGATAACAATGTGTTTCTTGCATGTATTGATTTTCGACGTTCTGGAAATTAGGGCTCCATGTGACGTGGATACAAAGACAGGGACATTGTGTACATACACGGCATGCGATGTATAAGTGCGATACTGTCTCTTGTGGGTCGACTTCTCGTTCAACTGCAGACCGTTAGGCCTTAACAAAGTTTATTGACGTTCGCCGAAATACTCCACGCAGCAACCAGCACAATTCGGCCTGCAAGGTTACTCACAGGGAACTCCGGAAGCAGCCAGTAGGGGATCGCGAGACCTGATGGACACAACACGCTACCCAGGAGCAACATGACATTGTTACGCACATCTTTCAAAAATCTGTCACTACATCCTAGCAACTGGTAGCAGGAAGCCAGGTATGAGTGACTTTACCTGCGAAGCCAGTGAAAAGGCACTTCGTAAACCGCAACCGCGCTTAGGATGCTGGGCTGGGCACTTCCAACAACAAGTCAACTGGTCACCCGCACCAATGACTGTGCCTTCAGGTTCCGCTCGTTGCTATTGGTCTATCTATGGTTCCCCACCCTCGAAAACAGAAATCACACATGAGATCAAGCTCCTGAAACATCGTAAGTCACCCAATCCAGAAGAACAACCTCCTGTCCTTTTTGTAGAAAAAGACCTCACCTTAGTTGGACGGCTGATGGCCCTGTTCCAGGAACTCTGGATCAGTGAATTCGTTCCAAGTGAATGAGGATCGCCTAACATTATCTTCACTATCAAAGGGGCCTCGTACACTTCCTCTGCTTAGAACAGCGGGAATAGCCTTATTTCTACTGCTTCAAAGTTGCTTGTAGCCAAAGCATTTCTTAGAATATGCGCGCAGAACAAATCCGTGAGAAACAAGCCGAACTTTACCTTGACCGTGATTGCAATGACCACATTTTTACATTCCGTTAAATGCCTGAAGACTGCCGTTCAAAAAAAGACCAACAGCCGTTGCCTTCTTGAAAATCAGCAAGGTCTCTGGTTTGAAAGAGCTGCATTCTTTGACTACCTTTCAGGTAAAGATATGTCTGAGATGTATGTGAACATCCCAAAAGCAATTTACTGTCAGGCCGCAAACAGGGTTAAGGCTTATGGCGGCATATCGCCAACCGTTAGCATCGGAAAATGGGTGTAAAAATGGTGTGCAGGCTTTCCATTTTCCTACTCAAGTTTGCAGTAGATTAGAGGCTAGATCGCTTCCCAACAGATTAAGAATATGATGGTATGAAAATGCTCACAGGCACTCAACTTCGAGATACAGAATATGCTGCGAGAGCTCACAGGGGAGCTCAGAACATCGTAGACAGATTAGAGGCTCCAGTCTGTCAGTTTGGTGTGACCTCTAAACCTATTACTTGCAAGGTTTTTTTGGAGGGTTGGAAGGACCCTCCGCCTCCCCTCACCCTTGGGAACTTTAATAGCGCTAGTAGAATGCCTGGTGAGACCACAAGTCACATAGTGAAGACTGGGATTAGGTTCGTCAGCTTACGGCATCTGTGACCTTGCCATGACCTCAGTCTTCATGTGAAAAGAAGAGTGTACATTGCCATCGTGAAGGCAATCCTATTGTACGACTCCGAAACCTGGTCCATTCGCGCAGAGGATGTTCACAGCATGGCTGTTTACTACTGTCGATGTCTCTGAAGCAATGACAAAGTTGTTCGACGTGGCTTCGGAAAGGATAGACTCTGTCAACTATTAAGCATGCTGACGTCGTTTCACAGGTGCTGTTGGTTGACCACATTTTACGAATGCCATCTAACCACTTGCCTTATCTTTCAGTGGCAGGTTAAGTTGGGAGCGGCAACCTGATGGCCTTCGTGTGGCTTGGGTCCGTGGTGTGAAGGCATTCATACTAAAGCTTGTTTCAGTGGGTAGCTTCCGGCTCCATGGGTGAGGTATGAAGGACAGTGGCCACCTTTGACCAAGAAGGACAAATGATATGATGAAAAATAGAAGCCAGCGACAATCTTGTTGTGTATCTTCGTGCGCATAAGTGTAATTTTTATTCTCTTCTCCCTTCACGTTTTCATTTCACAACCCTAAACGATACTTTTGTTCTCTCCAATATCACATAAATGGAACAGTGCTCAAAAGTGATCTCAGCTATCATATTCCCTTAAGGTATTTCAGTCATCCCATGAAGAAAGGAAACACTATATACAAACGTTTCTCATGTTAGGGCTCCTCACTACTGTACATCCTTGTCATGACCGTGGCTAGAAATCTAGCCAAGTCTTTGAGGCAAACGTATTGACAACTGCAACACTGACCTCATTGTATGCACGACTGAGTCATTATATGTAAACGCTTAGCCACATTTGCTTGTGAGTGATGCTCCGACCGCTTAATCGCTACGAAAGAAGACGCTACAACTATCTCGATAACTTGAATGGATGACCCCAAGACTAAGAATTTTTTCCAAGCTAAAATCATTAACTCGTTGAACAATAGGTTGATTAATGGTGAGTCGTAGAGGAGTACGCTTGATTATGTTGATTGAACATCACTCACAATTACTCTCGAATATTGCATTCCCATAGACCTCATAACCTTCATGTGTCATATATGTATACTGCAACCCACTCTTTGTGAAGACAGTATTTTCTCTCAGCGGGTTGGTAGAGAGCACGCAAAATGCTAGGTGTACTTAGATCAACGCTCTGCGAACAGTAACTGCTATGTTGGTTACACATAGCCTGGTTTAACGTAGTATACGACGAGATAGTTAGTTTAGGTTTGGACCCCAACCAAAATAGCTTCATTTGAGTACCTCGTTTAGGAGGTGGTCAATTTGAGATACTTGGTTTTGCTCAATTGTCAAATCACTGGCGGGTGATTTTAAGTGCGAGCTCTCAAGCCAAACACTCGGAAAACTGAACCTGCTGAGTTCAAACAAACAAACTAACTTTTAAGTAATCAACAAAACTGTTTATTCCTATAGATTACAAACTTGGTAAAATGAAGCTTTTACAGGAATAACGAAACTTTACACAGAGACAGAAGACTAATTGGGTATTGTTTTCATCAGATGGAATGAGACTACTGCACCTGTCACCAAGTTCACCGGGTAGCAACCAGGCCGGATATGTCTGTAAATGGTTTGATCGTTTAGCCAGTCAAAGCTGCTATGTTTCGACGATGACTGAACAATACATTTCACACTTATATCCAGGATCTTTTGCAAATCGATGAAGAGACAGACTAATACAGTTATCGTACACTTGAAAATACTTGACCGTTAATAGTAAGAAAACTTTATCACTTACATGTTTGGGTAATAAAACAGTTACACAGTAGCTATAGTTTACTGCGACCAGCATTGTTATTTAAGTGGACACGCCGTTGAAGAGAAGTGATCACACATGCACCTGTTACCGAACAGCTTGTTAGGAACCAATAGGAGAAGTTACATTTACTCCAGAAACACGCAACAATTTTACGATTTAAGCCAACCATCTCAATAAGTACATCAAACTAAATAGTTATGGAAAACAGAGTGAATCATTGTTTGTCCCGTTAACGGAACATACCATCGTTTGACAAACAATTCCCAACAACTGGTACCCACTCGACACTTAGTTTAACCAAGTGTCTGAGGTTTCAGCTGTATATGTTTTTTAGCGGAATTCTGTTTTGACAATGTGATAGGGAAGAATGTCTAACTTACGCTGGGTAGTTTATAACTATAATGTGTGATAAAGTGACTGTGACTGGGGATTTTTTCTCCGACAAGCTTGGTTTATCAACATCTCAACGTTAATGTGAAAAATGAATAATACTTGACACAGCACAATCCCCGTACGGTAAAAGAGACGCACAACAGCAATGCCAATATAGTCTGGAACGCACAATAACGTACAAAAATAATTATAGACTACACCCTCGAAAATTTAACAAAACGTCGGGCTGTTATTGGGATTCTTGATGCTGCATTTGGATGTTTGGTATCCTTGTGTTACGTAGTCACCCTCACTTTCAGCAGGAGTAAGCATCTGCCTACTTTGCGAAGCATGAACGTTTCATATTAGACAACGTTTATCTGAATACATGAAATAGAAGGGGCGGACCTCTGTCATGGGCCCCAAGATTTTCAAGCTTTGTTCACTGAGAATCTCTGTAAATGTGTGTGCAACAGTTGCATTTCCTTCGAAACTAAGGGATCACTTCAATGTTGCTTTGTAGCATATCTCTAATCAACAAGAGGAAATGGTTCATTTGGTTATCTTACGTAAATTGGTTTCATTTGCTCGTCCCTCGAGACACCGTTATACCCTTTCAGTTGGCCTACAATGACAAATTGAAATGTATGCGTACAAGTGTATGACACTTTTGCTGGTTAACAATAGATCAGTCACAGTTTTCCACCACCCGGACAATCATAAGTGGTCATTTTATGGATATCCGCATAAATGGACCTGGAAAAAGAAGCTCATTCAAAAAATAACAACACAGAAGATGTAAATGGAGAATCTTCGGGATCTTGGCAAAGATTTGTCTCTCCCAATTCATCTAACTGGAAGTATATTACCCAAGCAGAAAAGTACAGGCTTCGTGAAGTTTGCAGGTGCCTCATCTTGTTTGAATGTTATGACGACACCGAAGAAGAATCTAAGGCGTCCAAATATTACAATATGAATTTGGATAACACCTTTATATTTTGTAGACCCACTGATTGTTCGTACTGTATAATTTAGGATGCGGTGACAAATACAGGGAAGCAAACCCGGAAGGTTGAGCACATGTGAGGTCGCGAGCAAGTTAGTATTCTGAAAAGCTCATCTGATGGGCCAGATACTCTATACGGAAGTGAAGTTGTAATAGGGCACAACAGAAGTCCTGAGCACAAGATGACTAGGCTTGAAAGATCACCCACAAGTGCTCTCTCATTTCCGCTGACAAGGATCTGTGAACTTCTGGGGTCGCTTCTGCTATCATTCTTCTTATGAAGATTGCAACTGGAGACAGGCATCCTGTTTTAAGGCAAATGAATTTACAACTCACGGCATAACAGGATGGGTCTCAGCATCGCTTGCTGAAGTCAAAGTTCACAAGATAATGATGTTTGCTCATCCTGGATAACATAGTTGATGTCAGACGCTACGCGAGTTAATTTGGGATGCGTTGTGTCATCAAAGTAAAGACATTTCTGTAGTGGCTACGGAGACGGCGTTTTTAACAAAGCAGTCTAATATTTTTGGTCGTTTCGGATATTTACGAAGCTGTTTCGGTAACGATAAAAAAATTGAGTAATGACTCGTATCTCTAGCTCTGAGGGGCGGGGGACTTTTGCTGATCTGCGTGATCTTAAATGAAAGAGGGGCTTCTTTCTGTATCTTTAATCTCACTCACTCTAGGCCGCTTACGCATGAGACCACAAGTTGTTTGTGAATGTTTCACTAAATGGGAGTATGCACTGTAGGCCTGGAAATGGCTGTTCGGGAGTTGGCATTAAGCAATTTCGTCTGCTCATTTTTTAAGGATGTATGGACTTGTGTTTGAAACATGTACTACGGGTGCCATCTGATCGTGTGCTACACCAGGCATTCTTGCTCCAGATAACAGCAAACTGTAGTTTGGTGTAGAGTGGTTGCAGTAAGGCATAACAGAAAAGCAAAGATATCTACCAGTTTGTTAGCCAGCATGAGTGAGGGCCCTAATGATGAGTGAAATCCGTATTTGGGAACTATAGAAGATAAGACGGTCTACTGGTTTCAGTGGCGTTACGCATTTGAGTTTGGACAATATGTTGCTACCAGGAACTGTACTTCACCCAGGCTTACTGTTTTAATTGTAAACCAGGGCTCGTTTTTCACTTTTCACGCCTACATGGTATTTGTGTGCCAATATGAACCAGTGGTGTTGTTGGTGATAGTGTACGAGGCTGAGAGCTAGGATAAGATGTTGGAAGCTGGTGTAAGAACCACTTAGACATGAGGTTAAATTGGATACAGCAGACCACACTTATGGAAACACTGATGAGTTAGCAAATGTATGAAGAGTTGTACCGCATCATAAGCAAGAGACATGCGCTCTATGTGTGTGATCCGCATAAAGTTACTTACGTTAACTGCATTTACCTACAGTGTGTTCGATAAATTATTTTAGCATACTGCTACAGAAGACTACAGCGGTGTAGCCTGATTAGCAACAATAATTGTGGTTTGAATTTTGTCAGCCCGGGAAACCAATCCAGGGAATAACCATGGATATGTAGCATACATCAAGAAACTTGAGTATCTCTGTGCTTACTGGCGAACCAGTCCACAAGTTCGTCTGTTCAATCAAACCGTATGTGTACACTGTCACCTGAGCTTGGTAACACCGTTGTCTCATAGTTAGCAGTTGAGATATTTTTGAACTCTGTTATTCGAACAATGATGATTCACATACCCGAAACTTGGTGGCGCAGAAATGATTACTGGCTAACCAGTGTAATAATCAACGTAGAGGTTTACGTCTTGGAGAAAAACGTTTGGGTGGACTAGATCGCAACAGCCAGTGATCTGACCTCTTGTGTTCGCTCTCATTTGTTTAAGTTACTCGAACGCACAAAATCATATATACGTACATTGTAGAGCCAAAATATGAACCACGTGACCTACCAGATAAGTCTCGAATTCGTATAAGTGAAACTCCACATCCGCCGGCTGCCAACGGTTGAGGATATCCTCGAACCAACGACGAGCATCTAAACTGATTAACCAGTGTAGTCGTAACGAATTGGTAACAGGTGGCTTCGGTCGTCTATTGCATACAATATCCGAGGGTCGATGAAGTTCCGGGCTGCATGCGGAGAGCTTACTCTTGAAACGACCTTGAAAATATAGCAGGCTCTTAAGCATTGTCAACGCTTGTAAAGCGGTGAGCGCCCCGTTTATGGTAACATATAAGTCAATCGGTTCTAGCGTACTGTTGATCTGCCATTTTAATATAGTTTGGGCTGGTTCCGGCTGAATCTAATTTTGAAGAAGGAAGAAAGATATGGATGAGTCATTTATTCCAGGTTGTAAGTTAGTCAATATTATTCGTATGGACATAAATATCACGCTGTTTGGTACCAACTTCTCAATCTAGAAGAATTCATGGTGGTCCACCAACACCCAATCGCTCACCCTCACCGTGCATCTGGGGGAAACGGACTGAACTAATCAATAAACTTCAAAACCCAGATATAATGCACAATTGATTATTGGTCAGAAGTATGCTAGTCCGATGGAATGAATGTGAATGCAAGAACACAAGCGGTTGGGATTTTAAGTGTACACTGAAAACCGGCTGTTTACATTTTAATAAACCACATTGCTTGTCTTGAAATCTGTTGGTGTGAATAGATGAAACTAATGACGGTAAACCACAATATTACAGATAGTGCGTAGTGATGTTAGTATGAAAAACAGAAGTCATGTGCAACTGTAACGAAAGAACGATGGTGGACTTTACAAAAGGTGTGTTTGTCTTGTCAATCCCTTTATCCAGAAGAAACATGCGAAATAATTGACAACCCAGTGGTAGACATAAGAGAGATGGCAGTATGACCGGTACAATCTTGCTATCTTCGCACACTATTAAATCAGATTCACCCGTTGATAAACAGAACATTTTAGCATGAAATGAAGTCATTTTATGAATTACACAAGGTAGGCAGAATTGGTCGTGCGTAGCTGCAGCTGTGTGGTGAAATATCTGCAAACAATTCTAGCCCTATCGTCAGATGGTTATCACAACGCTGCACCCGACGAGGTGTATGTCTAGAGAAACCAGACGAAACGATGGACTATGAAGCAGTTCGTGACCACGGTTGTGAATATGTAATGCTTTTTGACTGCTCATCGAACTATCCTTCTGAGTCTCACAGAATATCATTAAGTGTTATCAGGTATACACCTTTGTGAACATATTATCGTCATACTGCAATCAGTCAAGATAGATACTTGTTGGGTATTACGTAACGAGTCCATTACAATTAAACGTGAACTCACCGGAATAACAATTAAGGATACTCTTCGAAACTTTGACCACATTAACCGCAACAATGATAAACTGAACAATCCACACAGAAGTAAAACAACAAGCTTGGGGAATCTCATACTCTTTGCTACAGATTGCTTGACTGAAAATTAATCAAAAAAAGACAGCCAGAAAGACAACACTCCTGAGGAAGGCCACCCGAGGTGGTTGAAACGTAGAGTATTACAACTTGCTCATAACGTTTTGTTATTCTCAATCCATTTATCACTAACAATTGGTTTATCTTTTGAGACATTAACCAATCGATGTGATAGCCAAGTGATCACGCACCACACAAGCACGCGCACACCTCAAACTGTACCGTGTTGGTGACTAAACAAAGCTTAAAACACATCGGCTGGTTATATTTCAAACCAAAGCATAACTAAGTCAGACTGAATATTGACCCCAGCTTGCTTTCACCAACAATCAATAACAGTATACAAGCTTAGTCAGAGAAGAAAGAGTACACACGTTGCGATGTCAGCATTTCATTCATTCTCATCATTCGCGAACATAAACAACTGTGTCGAACACGTTATACACGTCATACGAGTAGAAACCAGCAGTGACTAGACACAACCATATAGACACCAAGTAATACGTAATCAAGAACATGGCAATCCGATAGATTGCCCCAATGACTTTTGTGAACACAACGTTGGGTGATGAGTTGGGATAAGTTTTACTTTGTAAAAAGCCGCCAACTCCGGACGTCACTTGAGAATCAGTATTGTGAATGAGTTTAATGCATCAAATAGGTGACCTGTTATCAAGAAGGGTTTAGCAACCGATGACGAAAGATTTCTAGCACCTCCTCTACATAAATATGAGGCTGATACTTCATCAGTTGTTGCCGCCGCTTTGGGCGGTATTCGACTATTCGTTCTGTTAACTGTCGACCTGTTCTGCCCATGTTATTGCAACTGTAAGTGAACTGGTTTACAACAAGGGAGACAAAACTGATTGCCGAACTACCTTCATAATAATGAAGAACTGGTCCTCTGACTGTCTGAACTAAGCGCAACTGCGCAACTGCATACCTTCGAGCTAGAATAGATATTGTTGGCTAGCTTGTTGCCTCAGAATGACAAAAACAGAAACATATCAAAGATAAAAATGCATCATACCTTGTGAAACAGGGCCATCGATTGCTAATCACCTGGTGATGTCAGATCACCGATTTTCATCAGGTTACTGTCGCGCAATCAACACTGGAAGTTACTCCGAACTCATCAACTGACGTTGTGTTCATAAAAGTGGCTGAGACAATATATCTGGTTTCCATTATCTGAATCACGCAATACCTGATGTGTATATAAACACGTCTAGTCATTGTTCGTTCCTATTTGTACGGTGCATATAATCTGCATGTTTCATGTTTGTGACTGACGGCATTGAATGAGATTTTAACATATTACACTGTATTTCTTCCTTTTTGTTGCGATGAAATGATTAGAAAGAATTTAGTGTTTTAAGTATGAATAACGTTCTGTCAGGTGCACCGCATTGTTCAATCCTCTGAATATTGTGTGTTGTATAAAATATGTAACCTAGTTTTTCAAAAAGGGTCATGATGTCATTTAACAGGGTCAGTGAAATTATAATGTTCGTTCGAGAGAGTTTGGCACCAATTCATGTTACTCTAAGGCCTGACCGAACCTTGTTAACCTCGCATGGATTTAAATTGAACTGATGTCTATAGGCAATTTTTCTATCTATCTTGTAGATAGTCATTTCAATATAACGTGCAACGAACTTAAATTAACAAACAATCAACTGATTAAGACAATTTGCATAAACGTAGTTTTGCCCGATTCCCGTATTTTTGTACGCTTCTAATTATTCACTAATCTATTTTAAATGAGACCCAATTGTGAAAAGTTAGGACTTCGGCTGGATTCGAACCAGGGACAAGAACAGCAGGCCTCAACACGGCAAACGCTCTACTGGATGATCTACGAAGCCATGCCAGGAGCTCGGAAATTTCACAGTTGAACCCGATTACACACTCGTCTCATTTTCTCATTTGGAATCCATTAAATGATGCAGGTGATCAACTGCCCAGGCAGGATTTTTCAACCAGTCCACGCTGGATTTCACCAACTCCACTGGTGAGTAGAGAAGTTGTATTACTAATGAGTAGTTTGGCATATTTGTGATTTTTAAATGAGAAATGAAAAACGTCAGGGCTACGGCTGGAATCGAACCAGCGACAGAAACACTATGCTTCAACGCGGCCGACCGGAAAGTCTATGAGAATGCGACAGCTGCGATCAGTTATGGATAATGTTCAACTTGAAACGTTCAACATTGGCGAGAATTTTGCACAGGGGCAAACCGCAGTCGTTTGAAATTCTCACGAGCAGTCCTTTCTTACAATTTGTTGCACTGGATATTATAAACAGTTTCACCACTTCGAGTAACCCGGATTTCTACCTGACGGCTGACGATCAGTTTCTTTACAGAGGCCTTTCGTATCTTTCTATTTTCATTCGAGTTTATGGTAATAGACACCAACAAAGGCTAGTTTAACGTCAATGGAGGAATTGATAACATTATTACAAACTAAAGCCCCGTTGATTCTATTGTTAAAAGTCCAACCCGATCCATCAGAATGTGGAGCTTTTTCTGATCACTGGCTTTGTCTCCAGGTCCTTCGGATTTTCCGTTGTATCCTGTCCAATAAAATACAAGCACTCAATCCCAGCGCTGTAGTCCCCTATTCAACATCCCTCACAATTCTCGTGGGCTAAGACAAGAAACTCGTGAGAATCAGATGACCACCACGACGATCTACTGGTAACGAAGTCAACGACTATGATGAATATTAGGTCTACCTCATTTTCGCCAGAGGTTTGCTATCAGTGGTAGACAGTGCGTGAAACACTGCCATTAACAGCACACATCGGAAATACTACAGGCGTTGTTGCAACGTAGTTATAATTATTCATTACACAGAAAGGTTCCCATACCGTGCACCAGTAGAACACTGACTTGTCGATAGTTTCGTGTAGCGTGGAACGATCCAAATGACTAGCTGTAAAAACATGTGTAGCTCAGTCTTATCTTTAAGTCAGAGAAATGGTAATCGCCGGGTCCATTACAACTAGTCGTTTATATTACTAATTTTCTGACAATTTTAAAGTTGTGTGATACTAATCACATGTGAGGACTTATTATAAAAGAAGTGATTTGGATATTCCAACGGGGTACTGGTGTATATGGACTCGGTTGGACAAGAGTACAGTACGAGAAGAAATAGTAACCAATGTGAAAATTTCATAATTTGAGGATCCACGTCGACATAACATACTTTCTCGATGTCCCAATAATATGGTTTTTGGTTTACTACATTCAAATGAAAGATTGCTTCAACATTCAGCGCCACTCGGCAAGCCTGCATTCTTTATAGTTGCGAAGGTTGAAACGTCAGTAATTTCAACTGCATATGAGTCGTTGAGCTTGGTGTGAAACAGCTGGTGGAGAACTATCTCATTCCATGATTCCCTAAACATGTGGCCTCCATGAATTTCGTTGTTGCCCCTGAAGCTTTCCGTTCTTATTAGAGCGTCTTCATGCATTTCAGATTGATTTTGTTGACTGCGTCCTTTTGTGATAGATCATTACCGTTTTGACGGATAAAGTCGGCGAACATTTGCTTTACAGCTGAAGAACTTACCGGCCTTCTACTTGAATATATTTGACGAAAGCATCTGGCGGTTGCTACGGCAATTTGCAATTCATCAGGAGAGCTGTACATCAGTTTAACTTTCTGTTTCATTGCCAACTTCCTTTCAACTGCTTGAAAAGAAAGGTTCCGCCTTACTCTATACAGAAAAATAGGTTTAGCTTACTGGCCAACACAACAAAGTCTTATCGACTAAACAACAAGGAGATTCAATTGTAAAATTCGGTGTCTATCAAAATATGTGGTCACATTGATTCTTGGTTGAGTATGCTCAAAGGTAGAGGTAAACCAGTAGTTGATGTCATCCAATGCGATCACATCATTTGAAAGAACAATTAGCCGAAGTGACACAAACCTATGATATTTGCTTACTGTACTGTCTCATGTCACGACCATTCACTTGTATGATTAGAAAGTAGGGCGGCGATTTGTTTGCATGTGCATTTTGAACCGCTTCGTTTTCACTACAGTGATATAAATCCGCGTTTATTGCAATAGTTGGTGAACGGTCTAATTTCTTTTCTTCCGAAATATTTTATCTTGCGTGAGAGTCGATTTTAACATTGTCTAGCTAAGCTTTTTTTGCTTCCATTTCTTAACCAGAAGCCTTCTCCATAAGACAAGTGAACACCCCTCAACATGCTTATGTTTGACGAGTCGAATGCTCCAGTTAGTGCTGTGTGCTTGCAAACTCTAACTTCATTCATTGTCCCAACCAGAGTCAAGGTGTGCCAAGTGACTACCCCGAACGCCTGTTACCAAATGTGGCTGAAATACTTTGTGGCTCACTGTGCACTCTCACCCGAAGGCTAAGTTGTGGTATATCTTAGGAACTCTGACACCAAGCGGCTAGAACTTGTGAGGAACTTGTCTGTATTTACACCGGCTTGCTGATGATTAACAGAAAATGTGACACCTCCTATGTCTTTCTTCTAATTTGCGCATTTGTTTTGGGTTTTTTGGATATACTCTAGCAGTTCGCTTACCGTTGTTGTGACGTCTGTATGTTCAGAACAGATCGGTGCCTACGACAAAGAATGGCTGAACATATGCCTAAAAGGTTGGAGCTCCTAATGACGTAACGAGCATTGGCAACGGAGCGAGTGAGACGAAATCCGACCTCATCTCTTGCAAAGCAGATCATGGAAACTGGTCACGATGTTGACCCCGCCAACTCGTTTCAAATATTCTTGCGTAATCGGAACCCGAATTTGCTAACCTTCTCCGAAGCAATGTTAATCAATACTCACCGTCCGGTCCTGTGTGTGCATAAACTGTTGACCCATGCAGTTTGTCTGTCTTGTAACTGATAACAGTCCTTGTTTC
>LUCH01001202.1:88379-110589 GCA_013368495.1 Paragonimus heterotremus | reverse complement strand
TTAATGAGAAGAACAGAAATACTTTGCTGTTCAGTAAACAGTACCCGTTTCCTATTGGTTCAAGTAGAAATGCGAAGCTTCTCACAATGAAACAGTCAAACTATACACATAGAATGAACATCACCCAGATCATATATGAACACTCAACCGCTTTCGGTTGTGAATAATGATCAGGTTGCCCGATTACCTCGATGATAATTCGGTAGTGCCTAATGTGAGGTCACTGACGCAGTGGTAAACACGGTCGCCTCATGAACAGCTTGTCCGTGGTTCAAGTCCCGGCAGTGGCGATTATATGCACTACTGACGAGCTCTGATGACAGCGAAACTCGAGTCTAGTACTTCTTTTTAAAGAGGCCGACTGGAAAGTCTATGGGAATGCGATAGCTGCGATCAATTGTGGACGATGTTCAATTTATGCGAAAATCAAGATCTCCTACTACTCATCAGTAGTTGAACTATAGGTCGTACTGTTAGCTGGTCATATAATCCATCCTTCGGATAATCATTCGTTGGCTCGTAGGTTTTATATGGGGACAGAAAAAGCTCTTTGCTTGTGTACTTCACACTCTGTACTAGTCTCGTAACAGATCTTTTTAGATAAAGTGACCATGTTAAGAATAGCTGAATGATAGCGAAGAGAGAAGACAAAATGAAGCGTGCGAGTAATATGTTTGCAAGCCAGATTTGCAACCTGGTATAGAGCGACGCAAAATGTGAACCACGGTTCGGGTGATTTCTCGTGAATTAAGATGATGACCATCCAAACTGGGTTACTATTATCACACAAGTGAGTTTTCAGAATTCTTCAGTTAGGCCATCAATACCAATGTGTCGAACGATATGTGCACTTATGGAAGGACCCTAGCCGGTAAATAAGTGAATTACTACTGGTGACAGATTTATCGGGTTTCCGTTTCTCACTAAGAGACGCAAGTTGGGTATCGATAGTGTGGTAAACACCGTGTATGGTTGCATCCTCAACGGCACCTGGCAGCTGTGGACCATCCGCTGAGACAATTTAGGGGCTTATGCAGAGTGTTCATATTATCCTCATACTGGAGCAAATCAAATTTTTGCACGATCGGTTCAGGGTAGCACTGATCACCTGGTAGTGTACACTAGGCAGCTCTAAGCCATTTATCAACAGAAAAACACTGGATCTATTCACACAGCTAACGTACGATACCTGCGCAAGTCTTTACTTACAGCTCATTCGAATCTTTCGACAAGCAGCTACTTTTGGTCGTCCTTGCCAGACGGTTACAACATAACGGTGCAGGTATGGAGAGTAAAACAAGTGGCGTAAGCCGTTTGATCATAAATGCAGTGCCACTCCATCTTTTGATAATTTATCAAACTGACAAAACCTTATTTGAAACGAACAATTTTGGTAAGGACTGGGTTGTGGAAAAACTTGAGGTTTGTCTGGACTCTGACCAACTGTGGGAAGAGAACGCCTCCACGCGACACGTACTGTGAGTCAAGCCACACAGATAAGTTAACTGGTCAGAAATTTTTCCAGTTGGAATCTGTTACGAACAGATCACAATTCGTGTTATTGCATCCATTAACTACCGAAAACAAAGTCAAGATGCCTCACTAATAGGATGCTAATTGAGTTATAAAATCCCCAAAACTTATCGGGAGGACAGAAAGATTTCACGGACAAACGCGGATGTAATCTATTTTGAGTAATCCGCTGCGCCGAACCACTCGTGAAAATGATCATTTTAGTCACATGATTCTCATAAGCCTTGCTATTTGGAAGTTTATTTACGCTCCTTCACAGAAGTTCTTTTTAGGAACTGTTCGTGCAATGACCATCCGGAAAATGTAGTCCGGTTAGTGGTAGAACTTCTGGAATGACAATTAGTGGTTGTGTATAATTCAATTCTTGTTTCATATCACTGAACACCGAGCCGTTTGCTATTGATGCCAGCGTTTTATTGTGTCGGACTATATTAAACTTTGTTTAAGATCATTTTAAGACTAAGTGGGTTTCTATCACTAAGATCCAGATGTCGGTTATGACCTTTTAAACACATACAGACGATCACTGCCATTCGCCTACACACATTCAGCTTTAGTTACTGTGTGATTTACTAGTTGGTCAGTTAATGTACGTATTCCGGGTGATTAGATTTCACACCGATGATCGAATTTTTGACAATTTCATGAAAGATAAACTCATGATGTGCTAGTAATTTTGAGAGAATCTGACCTTTGGTTCAACTCAAATTTCCTATATGCATATACATACAGCTGATTAAATGCGTTGGACAGAAACCGAGTAGAGTATTAACGGTGACAATCAAAAGTAAGGTTCATTATCAGGCAAACTGACAATTTAAAAAAACAGCTGCGTGCAATCTCGTCAGCATGTTTGTACTTTTTCACTCATCTTTGCTGTAGTTATGTGAGAAGAGAATCAAAATTGTTGAATCAGTCGAAGATATCATGAGAGGACATTGACTCACAGACCGTTATCTTCTGCTTTCTTTTTGCCAGCCAGATGAATTTGGCATCCGGCAGCTTGACTTCATGCCCCGTGTTTGCGTCTTGTTGTCAAAGTTACGCTTTCTGCTGTACCGGTCTCAGTGTCAAGTGGTGTTTGTGTGGACGTGTCAGTAAGTGCTTAACAGGTTCGCCCACGTACGCTCGGGCACGGTCTAGCGGGGAAGAAGGGTTGAAGTGGAGTTTCATAATATTCAGTGTATTTTTCATTATTGGTTATATTCATTTAAGTTCAGTACAAATTCTATGTTTGTACGTTTTCATTATAAGCCTGATAAGTGTCCTATTCAACTGGGACCATTTTATAACATTTTTCTAAAGACTGATGTATAAAATCAGTAGAACTTTCTACTGTCTTTAGTTACTTTTGTTCGAAAATCATAGACTCATGTTTTTGCCAAATATCCCAGCATATGGCGGGAACTTGAAGGTGGGAACGTCCAACGTATGAAACATACCGTTTCAAAAATCTGTTCTACGAGTGGTAACTACTATATTACTGTTAATTATACAATGACAAAACAGCGCAAACTTTCTCACCAGCATCAAATTGTGGTCAAACAACATCTAAAGATACATCAAAGTCTTCGGCTGTGATGAACAACATCACTAGGAGAGATGCTGGAACATGTTGGGGAACAAATTCGAAGTAATTCTTCCTCCAGGAAGAAGATCAGACTGTATCAAAATTACCGATATTTTGAAATTAATCTAGTGCAACGCATTTGGCTCAAGCTCAGGTAGTTAGTATGTAACTGTACGAATGCAATTTCTCTTCTAAGATATCTTTGGAAGCAAGGAACTTTCAACCAGCAAACCTATCTAGGAGAGTTATGACAATCAAGGATGACTGTGCAGTTTCACCACAACTGTTGTTATTCTTTCCGTGAAGACTATTCGAGCGTAGTATAGCAGCATTTGGTCTTTTGCCACGAAAACTGACTTTTGCCAATTTGGCAAAACGGAAAACCCACCCAAAAATGACGCAGTCAGAAATACGATATACTGGATGGTGAACGTCTTGCAGGATGGAACAGATAGTCCGATGTAAAGGAGTGATGAATTTATTGTGTGATGTGAGTAGCATACGTGCAAACCATAGCTAATCACGCCACATGAGTCACGGTTGATCGGGTTCCAATTGGTTTTGACGTGGACGGTCAATAAAATCGGAGGGATTACACAAACCAAATCCACGGGAATAAACCTACAACGTAGAGTTTAGTAGCAGTGACAGTGACCGTTAACAGCAGCCGCATCCTGACTGGCTTGGAGTGGACCAGGTGGACTCAGTGAACGAGTTAAGAAGATTTGTTCAACTTTATTCCATAATCAGTCCCATTCAGTAGGAGTCACTTGAGCTTGTAGTGAAATTCATCCAACAACAATAAAAACTACTTCTGGAAATGTTCGTCTGTCCCCTCCGCCCACTATTATAGATCAGAAATTACATATGAAAAGACAGAAAACCCATGCACAATATCACAGAAGCATGGCACCTGTGTCAAATGAATGCTCAAGTGTGTGATAAGTCTTACCGCACTGTATGAACTAGCAAAGGTATCTAACCGTCTGCGGCCGACTACGACGTTAGTGGCACTGCCCATATATGGTAGTTAAACAGAATAGACTTGTTCTCCGTTATCTGAACGACTTCGCACTTTGTCTTGGAATTCAGAATTCATTTTCAAAAGCTACTTTTTGAAATAGATTTCATTCCTCAAACATAAAGTAGAAAGAACACAACGTTACAAGCAATCTACCAAGAAACTCAGGTGGCCCGTCTCGGGAGTGATCCTGGCAACAAAGCGACGTAATGTCACGTGCGTCTGTGACATCAAATGAAGTGACTGTTATACCATTTACATAGGCGAAACAAGCAGACGTGATGCTGCACACAAAAAACACATACGACTTCCTCCCACAAACGAATGCCAACTTCAAAAGGTAGAGAATAATTTGACCATCGCACTGTCGTAGAATCAAAACGTACGTTTGGATCAGGTTCAAGCGATTCATGTGGGTTTGCCTTCTCATAATGAGCGATGACGTCCTTAACACTCACAGACAACACTGGTGCGGCAGCCGCTGTCTGTAGTGTGGCGTGGGTTGATAAATGGCACCAGACTCAGGAGCTCATTACCTAAATCACTCTAGTCCCCACGCAAATGGTGACGGATTCAACCAGTCCTTTCAGACTCAACGTAAGTTGTCTGACCACAGTAAGTCCCATGTTGATAAGATTTCAATTGCAAAACTCCTGAGGACAGTCACCGAAGGTGGTTGCTAGAAACGTTGTATTCTTCCCTATAAGTCTATTATAACCATGCTAAACATGACACCCATACTTTCCGACCTCATTTGTATCACGTTTGGTGAGGATCTTCTACAACTATATTCCATCTTGGAGGACACTGTGAGTGCGGAAATGCTGTGCTTGATTTACGGAAAAACGAGCCAAATTCATTTGCTATTTTGATGGGATAAAACCATGTCAAATTTTTATTGATCAACTCAAGTTCTGTTTCACGAAAGTGACCAGCAAGTTTGTACACGCGATCGATGAAGCAATTAAATTGAAATTTGTCGTTAATTTTCACATTGTTGGCATACGCCATCTTAAGATGCGCGGACGGAAACCAGTTATTATAACTTTAGGTTGATCACTGTTTGGAGCTGGCAAAATATGTTATCCACTAATGCTTGTAGAATATTCCATTAGTACTGTCATGGCTATGGATATCGGCCCCCCAATCTCACCATCTGCTTCAACGGGCGAAGAGTTAGGTTCGTCACAAGTTTATCTTTCTGACTGTACAGTATTGTACGGCAGTAATTCACTCACCTTTTTGAGGTAGTACTGATATTCATCTGTTTAAATAAGTAATCCATGATACTTTCAGGTAGTGCGCTAATGAACAGTGGAGAAGTTACGGTATTCTTCATATCCACCCGATCCAGTGCGCCAACCAATCCCAGAGGGTCTCTTTGAATTAAACGGAGCGTTTTGTGAGCCGTCCATTTTAATATCTCCCCTAGCCATTGACCTCAGGCACTTTTGGCGAACTGTACACGTCCGGCGCTTGCTTAGAGGTGTTTAGTCTTTACTGACCCCACGAAAACCACTTGGACATGGCATGACTATTCCATGGTTCTGAAGCACTCAAAAATTCAGGCATCAGTTGACTCTGCTTTTTTCATCCAGCGAAGTAATGTGCCCATTCGCATCTCCATTACTCTGTTTAAAACTCAACTATTACGCCGGCTGATCTTGGCGTTAACTGTCCCAATGTATCTAGAGGGACAGTATTTCCACAGCATCATTCAACGGAGTCCATGTAGCACAGCTGGATGATGGTTAGCTTAGCTCATATGTGGAAACTTCGTACTCCGAGTGTGGAGTTCTAGGTAAAAGGGTAGCAAACCTGAGGTGTCGGTGAATGTCGTTCTTGTCTCTAATTTCAACCCATTGAAAGCTGTTGTTACACAGATGCCATTAAACCGCCATGTGATACGCTAAGTTTTATCGATGGCACCTTACAATCATAGTTGTTTTCCAGTCGTTGCTGTTTTTCTCGTTAAAAATACTCACAATTTACGGTTGCAACAAATGTTGTTAACATTTCATCACTGAAATATCTGAGGAGTAATTTATGAAATACAGTTGTCACTGCTAATGAGTAGTTCAGAAGATTTCACTAAATTTACCGGAACCGAACGTGGCTGTTTCGTACAGAGTGAACTTCAATCACCAAACATATTTATCGTTTATTTTGAGCAGTAACTTACATAGCTTTATTCACATGAAGAGCAGGCCATCAAACGAGAGGTTAGACTACAAAAATGTGAAAAAGGGAGACTCAAAGCAAGCTGTCTGTCAAATATAAGATGTTGCATGGTCAACAACACTGAACAACTGGCAATTTCTTCTACGAGAGTAGCAAGCGTTAATAATTTCAGTCACTAAATGAAAGTTACTTGTGTGATGCGTTAAAAAAGGAGATAAAAAATAAAAAGAAGGTTCGTCGAAATTAAATGCATTTTATGACACAAGTGCTACCAAAGTCAAAGCTCGTGTATCGGAACGCGAAAATGTTCTCCACAGTGAGAAAACCGTCAGAAGGTGGCAACACTTAATGCGAGGTTCCCCGCACAAATGTGTTGCAGTTCCTCAGGGAACCTAGAAAATTTAGTGGTATAAAACGATGACTGTATAGGGAGGCAGTACCAGTCAAAGAATGTCACTGCGGGAAGATGGATTCCTGATACCACGAAAAAGGATAATCACAGGACAATGAGAAATAGAGACCACATCAAAGCCGACTAAATGGTAGCATTACTAGAATCGGTTCTGTGCTTGACAACCTTGTCCATCCAGACAAATTGGCCTCGGCAGCCTTCCACTATACTGAAGTCCAGTACAAAAACAGCGCCGTCACGAACTACAATGACGTCGGGTTTGATGAAAGATTTCGCCGGTGGTACTCGTAGCTCCTCGAGGGCTGCGCAGCCTTTCCTCCAAATCACTGGCCTCCAAGTCGTGCCGAGTACAACGGACATCGTGGTTCATCCAGCACGATTGGAAAATATGAGCTAGGCTTTGTGAGTGACCGCAGTTGTCACCACAGCGAAGTGAGTGGTCACTTGGACCACCTCGAGGGTTTCGGATCTTAGTCCGAAGAACACCACAACGGAGGTGGATGGCACGAATGAAGCTCCTTAAGAAAATGCTCTCTGGATTCATCAGCCAACGACTGGGGAGTGGACAGTGAGACACTTCCTGGAGACCTTGGTCATTTGGCGTATGATAAAGCCTATCCATCCATGCCGCATGGACCTCCTTCTTTTTCGTCACTAACACACCCTGAAGCAGTATCGAGGCGTTGACTTCCCTCAAGATAGAGCCAAACGAATCATCTTTGACCGCGTTTCTCGGAAACGGACACTGATTGAAGAACAGCCTCCTCGTACGTGATTTGCACTGGATGGTAATAATGATGAACAAACTCGGAGTGTCCAGACGGTCGAGATTGATTTAAGTGTTGATGTAGCCGTTTGGTGTGTCTTTGGGAAGGCAAAGCCACTGATGAGCAAACTGGCGAATTGTGCAGTCCATAGCTTTGAGTGTGCTTTGATAGACTCGGCTGAGAACTGGTGAGTGATTCGTCTTCGGGATCAGATGCTGTTTCAGAAGGTAATGGTATTGATGCGGCCTCAGGGGCGCTTTGGTTGTTTCCACCAACATCGTGCAAAGCTGCAGCCTGTAACTGGTGAATGTGTTGTCTTTCCAGGTGAACGGAGTACCGAGATAGGATTCCGTATCAGAGGCAATTAGTAACCGGTTAGTATTCGGACCGTAGTGAATAGATTTATAACCATTATCTGATGTGTTGTGTTTATGGTCGTTCCAGAAGACCATGAGTTTGGTTTTCCACATGTCGATATTCAGTCCGGATAGGTCTAGAGTACTAGCGGCAGCAGCAAGCTTGTCGGAAAGACGCGTCGGATTATCCTCAGTAGGGATCCGATCGCCGGGGTAAGCGAAACCGCTGACCAGTTTGTCATGGAACTGGTGGCTAAACCTTGGTCGAGGAAAAGCCAAAATCTCGTCTGTGATGAATAACAGGGCAACAGTGGGTCGTCCCAACATATACCAGCCTGAGACCGGAGAAAAGAATCTTCTAGCTCTGCAAAAACTTTCCGATCGGAGTCAGCAAAGTAGTGCGTTAGAAATGGAGGATTACTGAAAGCCTTTACCGATCTGATACTAGAGTCCTTTAAGGTAGAATTGAACGCTTTTGACACGTCAATAAAGGTCGCATACTAGTCGTATAATGTGGGACACGCGTTTTGGGGCAGCGTATGGAGTAATGAGGTTGCCTCCAGGCAACCGTCACGGCGTAGGATTGCAAATTGAAGAGCAGGAAGATTCAAACGCCTCTTTCAGTGTTTGGTTAATATCTTGTGGAGAGAAGGCGATAGGTTTCAGTTGATCAGGAGAGGAAATGTTATTCACTTTCGAGATATATGCAGTGTGGGAGCATCACAGTTGGATTGAGTAAACTTAAGCTAACAGGAACGGGTTAAAATATCCAACCAAGGCATCAGCATCAGATTGTCCAAACTTAAAGAGATGTTTCCCATTCTTTTCAACGCGAGAGATAATTTCTCCCTGGTGATCAGGTCGATCAAAAATCAGTCCAGAGGCAGAGTCGTACGTGATGATGACTCATTAATGTACTGATCAGACGAGAATATCCCTGACCAGTACTCGTTGGAATTACTCAAAAGGCCGCCGTTCATCCAGTCTCCAGAAAAGACTGCAAAAGCAGCAACTTACTTTCGCTGGTGGTACACCCTTTGGATCAGAACGCAGTTAGCTTTCCGCATGTGCTGCACAATCGTGTAGGTTCCCGTAGCGACAAGAGCACGACGTCACGTGACCTGTCGCCAGGTGTACGGAAAAACTGTGAAGCGTGCATATTAAACAGTGAATTTGCCTGTACCGTTATGAAAGCGCCGGCATGGAGGCCGCGGACAATTGTTAACAGTTCACTGCTGTATGAGATAACTTCGCTAATGGACTCCAGTTTGTTTATGGCTGTTTGGGAGAGTTCAGCCGCTTGGGATTACTGTCTGAAGTCATGTTGGTTTGTGCGGTGGAGGTAGGACTGGTAGTAGGAACAGTAAATTCCTGCAGATTCACAGCATACGGACATGTCCTGACGTTGTCCAGAGCACGGCCACGGAAATGTGACAATAGCCGGTGATTAAATTCGCATCGAGTTGAGGATGATGGAGTCAGCTCTTCAACAGGTCTGACAAGACAGACTGATCTTGCTGAGCTCCTCGCATTTGCTTTCGGCGGAACTGACATGCTTCCTGTGTTTACTGAGATTAAGTTTGTCTGGAAAGCTACTTCCAAAGTCGGCACAGTCAGAGATTGCAGGAGGCTGGTCCTTAAGTCCTGTTCAGTACCATCTCTGCTTCGATGCATACGAGCATGCGCTGACAAACCAGCGTCTGATTTACATATCTGGCCACACTCCGAACTGATGTTCTTCGCTCGCTTATCCTGTGTGCTGGTAGACGTCATCACGGAGGCGCTGGCAGTATTTTAATTTTCTTGATTGACAGTATCCAGTAAACTGAAGCCAGGCAGAGTTGTTGAGCCTATTTCGAGTTGCTGAACGTTTAGCCAACAAAGGTTTTTTTAGGAGACGCATCTCTAAACGAAGCAGCTGAGGCAAGTCACGTCATATCGGTTGATCGATTGGGCTTCGAGTGAACTGACTTGTTTTAGCTCATTCATTTACTCAGATTGCAACTGCGCGATCAAACGCCTGTACGTTATTTGAACTGTTTTCTCGCGTTCACTTTCTGATGCCCCTCAGTAACGTGATTCATACTCATTTCGACTTATAAATTTAGGGCTTCTGTGGTCTAATTCGGACTCGTCTTGTCCTTCCAGCAAACGATGTTGTCGCACCTATTCTCTTTCTCGGTTCTGGGTCAAGCGATACAGCGCGTTACATCAGGTTTACATCACGACTGCCCATTCGCTACCACGATGAGGCCGTTTAGAATGCCTTTAAGTTGGTTCTATTAATCTCCAACTTTGGCTACGAAAGATAAACCTGAGAAAAATGTCCCTCTACTTGGGACTTCCCAGCCACCATCACCGAACAAAGGGTCGTGAAGTATCGGTTGATCTCAGTTCGAGGTTGACAGCAAATTTGCAGTGGGCTGTACAATTAGCCAAATCTTTCTGAGAAATTCTGCTGTCTAGCAGTGACAAAAACACCAATCTGTGCCAATTAGAAATGCACATGGGTGGTAACATCAAATTTCCAATTAGCCAGTCGCCTGACGTCAAATAACGCCTGCGCACACACGTCATCGTAATCGCCCACGCTGTGAGGATTGTGATTCAACCCCGACGCACATCCTGCATACAGTATCAAACCGACAGGGTTACACATGCCTGTTATGTAAGCCTCAGTTAATTGAAACGACTGACTGATTTCAGCCACTTCTCAAAGTTACACAGCTGAATCTTATTAGAAAAATCCCGTTGTATTGTCATATAAGCGTAAAATAATAACCGTCTACGATAGTTTTCTTTGTACTCATGGACTTGACTATTTACACACAATCGCGCTGGCAGCACCTGATATTGTTCACAATCATAAAAATACATCAGATCTAGTAAATGAAAATTCTCAAATTTGAGCGGATATATATTTTTTTTCATCTACGTGGCTAATTAAAGACTGTCAGCCGTCAGAAAAATCAACCTGCTTTTGCCGTAGCCTATATCAAAGAGCCAGACGGAAGTGTGACTCGATGGTCAGTATCGATCAGAGGATAACGCGCTCCTGTTCAGCTCCTTCAGCTGCCTGACCTGGTCCGCCGAAGTGCCATACATATTATATAATGTATGGATAAAAGAAAAACTAGCAGATTTGGCAAACTGATTATTTTCACATACGAGAAACGCAATCAAGTCTTAGAAAGCCTATGGCAAACTGAAAATGCAGTCGCTTTGGTGTGTGAGAGCTTGACATTTTGCATTCAAACACAAACGTTAATAACAAGCCTAGACAAGCCTTAACAAGCACACTCAGTACATCGTCAGTCAAAGACATAGCAACAAATACGCGCAGTAGTTTGTCTGGCCTCATGGAACTAAGAGCTACATGCTCAGTGGTTGGTTCCATAGGATGCACACAATGGCAGGTAGCCAACTTTGAAACTGAACTCAACAATAGTTTTCTGACTGAAATATGGGCGTGATTTGCCGCCATAGACTGTTTAGTTTGCCGCACTTTGACGTAACAGCAGGTACTCAACGTTTGTGCAAAACCACCTTTCTGACCTAGTACTCTGTAAAAATTAAAAATACACAAGTAAAATTGAATACCAAACACATTCAATTTTTGCTTTCGTATTCAGATTACCAGTAAATTATGATTAACCCTATCAAGTGAGAGACTAGTCGATAATGCTATTTTTTTAGGTGGTTGGTTAGAAAGAAAATTTGAATCTGAATACTACACTCAGACGTGAGCGCTATTCGATCGGAATCCCCGAAAAGTTATCAGACTGTTACCACCGTTAAGCGTAGCTGTTCCACTCTCATAAACATGGAGGCAGTATGAAAGTATGTCTTGCATCTCAAACTAACATAAATATATATGTGACAACATGAAGGCGTGGTCCATCTGGATATTTCCTCTCAAGAAGTATGGATACGGTAACAAGTTTTAAGAGAAACAAACAGGTTCCGAGATGTAAGTGCAAATCGCGGTATTAATCATCTTCAGAGTATGGTTAGACAGCTTATCCGAGTATGTGGCTTCACAACTAAGGTTCCCGTTTTTCCTAAAATATCGATTCAGAGTTTAAGAATCTAACACCTACGGTTGTCAAGCGTGTTCGTATGAAGAGTGTACATTTACTTGGTCCTCTAACAATAGTCGTGAGAGAAACACGTGCGCACATTCCAAATATAACTCACATCCGTCTTGTGCAGTTTGTCTCGCAGATAGTGATTAAGTCTCTACATCATGAACACCGTTCAGTTACAATAGGTCTGGATCAGCAAACCATGTCATTCGTGGGGTCATCGACTTCAGTTACCAGGATAATTTCTGTGACTCATCTGAGAGGGGGCGTTTGAACAACATGACTATCTGCCACAGGCAAGGTTATATGAACAAATGTCTACGGTGATTCGGTCGCGCTCAATATAAAGTTACCGACGCAGTACTCAACGTAAATTTGCCTTACAAAAACATGTCCAGAAGTCAAACCCAGTGGTAGTAACGATGTACAGTACTAACGATATTTAACAGGGAATACGTTCGAGTGTGGTGTTTCTTTTCGAAAAGGCTAGTTGGAAAGTCTGTGGGAATACAAGAGACGCGGTTAGTCGGAAGTGATACACAATTCACACTGACCGAAAGTTCCCTGTTACTTACTAGTTCTAGCAAATGTTACAATCCTCATTGCGAACGGTCAAATTGATTCAGAGAACGGTTTTGCCATCGCAAACTGCTTCGATTCACAACCTGTTATCTTCATCTCCTGGTCCGTGTCCCACGACCTATCCATCGGTGTCGCATTAGTCACATCCACATCTTGTGGACAAATATAATTTAAATGCTGAAGTACCAAACGACAGTTTTCTAATTGTGAGTAGTTGGATTTCCCACTGAACTGAAGGTTGTCAGCAGTTGCCAGCAACGACACTAAATCACACTTAGCAGGATTAAAGCATGTGACTCCAAATGACAAAGACTGTTGAGAATCACGTAAACTTTAACGGGATATAACACAGTGAAACCTACCGAAAATTACTGATTGCAAGCAACACTACTCGCCTGTACAATTAATCTTGTTAATTTTTTGCAGAGTTTGCGAGGAATGGTTTGAACTGCAGTAAGTTTTAAGAGAATTGTGGTGGCAAAACGACGGATACTGAGACTGGAACTGCCGGGCTGTACGCTATCCCATATGCCACCATCCTACCTAGCAGGGGCTTGAAAGGTTCTGGCGTGAAATTTGATCCTCCAAAACGCTTTCTCTATTGGTATGGTGAACTCCGATTTGTTTTACTTTTGCACCGTTCGCACTGCTGCTTTGTAAGTTGGTAACCGCTAACGACTAGCTTCCCTTCACAGACTTAACTTGGTTGCTAATTGTATTCCTTCATCAACTATTCTCTTGATGTGTGTATTAAACCAGCTCAGTTAGAATAAACCTACAATATTCCATGTTGTCCATCTCTTTAATAAGAAGTTTGAAACTGCCCTACCAGAGTGAGTGCAGCTGTGGATCCTTAAAATTCCATAAGTTTTGAGATAAATAAAAGCCTTACGCACTATTCGGTTGTATTTTATACGCCTACAGTTTATGTAATAGTAGGAGAATGAATATACCTCAGGACAGTAGGACTTATCAGATGTGTCTGTCATTTCCCAGAAAACATAAAACCAAATTCCTCATAATGCCAACATATGATAGCTCGTTCGCACAAATACAGACTACAGCGGATATACTCTCGGTTGCGCACAATTTTTCTTCTGATAACACGTTGTACCACAATGCAGTATCTAGATATTAGAGTTTTGTTAACTTCGTTTGGTAAGTTCACAACGTAGTAATTTTTGCAAAATTACCGTTCTCACATTCTTCTCCTGGTTAGGTTTTTTGCGTGATCCATTTTTTTAATTGGGTGCTTTGCTGGTCGTTACAATCTCCTGTGTTTGTAATAGCTTTCTCCGGTTGTGCTTACCAACTCTCTTACCTAGGACTTCAAGCTCGTAGACGTTTCTGTCGGGCATTTATCTACCGACTTTATTACATCTCTACCTAAACTGATTCATCACAGTTTTTGGCACGTTCTACAGAAAGCGCTTTCTAATCAGTCTCAGTTGTTACATTTCGCTATTATTTAATCCAATTCTCTCCAACAAACTTATCTGATACAGATACCACTATTTATACAAACGTCTACACATTTGATATTAGCTGTCACTTATCTTGATTGCCATCCTCGTAACAACAGGATGTGTTTATGGATTTAGACAGCTTTCCCTCGTAAATTTTCCTTCACTCATTTGCTTTACATCTATATCCACGTTTACTATAGTACGTTTCACCTCACTGCATGAGCACGTGTGAGCGAGAAAATTTACCAATCAGTAGATCAGTTTCATAATTGCCATGAACTGACTTTAGTTGGAAACCAGATTGGAGACATAGTTCACATTAATAAAACTTTCTACTTCAAATAAGTGATACTAAACTTAAACATTCGAAATTAATTCGGTCAATGGTGTAATACACTATGCTGTAGATGATCATCATAAGTACTATTTGAGCTGTCTTCGTGCAGACTTCACAGGCAAAAGATGATATGCACAGATGGACAGAGTAAACTATCCAAACAACTGTCACATGAACACTCAGATTGATCATTAGTTCTCAGCGTTTTTTCTCTCAACGTATCCCGTAATTCAATTCTATTCGGATAAGCTTGTCGTATCACAACGTGCAATAGTATAGGGGTACACACTAACAGGTTACTGAAGTCATATGTGTGATTACGAACACTAAGTATTTGCACATTATGTAATAAGATCAGATTACACGTTTTGCTAACTTCACTGATTAAGTTTACAGTGTGGCACTATTTAACAAACATCTACTTCACTTTTTTTCCCTTGGTTACAGTATTCTTCAAATCTCTACCGTTGTTGCAACCCAGCGTTCATGAATGTGGATGTCACTGTGTTCCTTTGGAAACTGTGTCAGTTTATGCAAGTTTAACAAGTCCTATACGGTCGACTGATTCTCATCAGTCTATTGCACATGAAGATCCTGATTAGCACTCTTGAGCAGTGACTCAGCCAGTAGGACAGAACAACACCGTGGACAGGTTGATGACTGAGGCACGCCCTTGTGGCCGAATTGCCTGGGCATGCCCCGAGATCGTGACAACCACTGTCTTGCCAGTCATCTCAGTGTATCCCAAATAAGAATTCAACAAAGACTAATTATCACAAATCGAACGGATTGACAAATAAGTCAAGTCAACGGAATAAGAATTGTCTCATTGTTTTCAACACCGAAAATTTATCAAAACTATTGCTGAACAGAATGTAGCTACCTCCATCAGACAGCAAGGCTTTCTGTGGCCTCAACTCGAGCATAAGCTCACAGGACAGTTAGTGCTTTTCCGCTCGAGACGATCAGGTAATCTGAGCAGTACCGATGGACGAATGTGGCTGAGCACTCACATATGATGGTTCGGTGTTGCCTAAGATGAAGTCAGTTGTTTAACGGTGGACATGGTTGCCTTGTGACAGCGTGGTCAGAGTTCCAATCCAAGTCATAATGAGGATATGCACTAATGACGAGCTCTAACAAGGGCGAAACTCCAGTACAGTGCTTCTTTTGAAAAAGTTGACTGAAATGTTTATGTGAGTGCCACAGCTGTGATCAACTGTGAGTTGCAATACTTCCAAGTTAATCAAAATTCACTACTGCCTACAGGTTTACTGGTTTCCTTAATTTCAAATTATAGAGAAATTATGTTGTTTTCAGACGTTGGGCTGCTATTTTTATGGCTAGACACCGGGTTGCGAAATGGAGATTTTTGAACCAAGTCACTTGATACTGCTTCAGTCCTGTAGGTACTTTGCAAACGTGCACATTCTGGGCGGTGGGTGGAAGATCTAGTCGAATCTGGTCACCATGGTTTTCTGATAAATGAAGACCAGGCAGACGGCTCGGATTACACAATTTTCTTTCTCAGCACAACATATTTATAGGATTTTCTGTACAATTTCTTGGAGACAATTATGATTAACTTATCACATCTGTTCATTAGGAAATTATTGCGATTCTTTGTTCATCAAACATGAAATTTGTCACAGTTTGTTACAAGTCGAACAACGAGATTGAATAGTTCAAGGGATGCAAACCAAGATGGCGGGAAGTTTACTGCCAAGCTAAACGTCAAGAAATCCACAAAATAAAACCTCAGTGGTGAAACCATCCCCAATAAACGAGGTAGCTATAATCAAGAGAAACACTAACGGAAAATTACAGCGCCATTGTGGGTGTAGATTCCAGTTACTGAAACACCGAAATGCACATTAGGCAGTTAATAACTATATGAAAGGTGTATTCAGTTAGTAAAAATGTAGACACCGTAGTTTATTATATCTACAAATACCGAAAAGCAGGTCCAGTGTTGTTCTGTTCCACGTGATAACCTCAAAAATGTCTTTCGTACGATTCACCTGGTCCTCAATGACTGACGTACTACGGTGTATATGCTCACAATTTATAGTACGTTAGTGTCCAGTCAGTTACAGGTACAAGGCGAATTTCGTTACTCTAACCGAACCACCTTAGATATTATGGTTTTCTTCGAACCACTCGTTTGACACCTCAAATTCCTCCACTCATATCTCAGTGGTAAGCTCTCTATAACCAGGCATGTTAGCAGGTGTAACGTTTTCTACACCATTTCCTATTTTGTAATTCTGATTATTGTTCACACGTTTCACTCACCTCAACTTCTCGTGTACAGCCAACATTTAAACCAACTTAATCGAACTAATCAATAGTCAGTAAATACAACTCACTCACACTTCTCGGTTCGCGAGCCTTGCGTTCTCTCTGTGTCCGGTACCGCTGGTAAAAAACACATTTTTGGAGAATTGGGAGTTAACTGAATCAACCGGCTAGTGTGGCGAAATTTTCTCATTTATCTGCCATCGGAATTAATCTACCGGTCGTCCAACGAATCTCTGGCGCTGTCCTCCTATCTGGTAGTGGTCTGTTCAACCTAACGGACTTTGACTTATCAGTGAGTCGTTCATATTTTACCAATATATCTCCTGTTTAATTTGTACGTCTATCCTTGGGCCTATCCATAACCGTTACGACTCTTCTTTGATACTGTCATATTTTGGTTATTTTTATCATTTGACTGATTAGGCCACTACACAAGTCACTGAGCATGAGCCACCGGCCTACCACGTTGTTAACTAATCAAGCGAGTTTTTCTGTGTTTCTTAGATTGTCCGCTTGCATTGAGAAGTTCAAGCTTTTGACGGGTTGTCCACAAACGTTGACTACTGAAAACTCATTCCGTCTGCTCACTCTCCAGTTCTTAGTAACTCTTGTTCAATGGTTACCATTCCTTGTCAGGCTACCCAGAATGCTGGATGGCACGATGAACGAGGTACGTTCTCATGCGTCTCACAATTTTATATGTAGTGAGAGTTGCTCTTTCTGTGACTTCCCACCATCACAGTGGTCTTTTTTCATGAGCGTTAACGGATCCTAAATAAAAAACTTAGAAAACTTACGTCACAAATTGGTACAGTTATTAGTGGAATCATTAACCAACCGCTGCTAGTTTATGAGATGGCACACAGTTTTAGTAGTTACCAGTGGGTAGGTTCAACAATGCATCAATGTTAGTTTACCATAAGTGGTGGACTTTGTTCGGTTGAAGGACAGTGAGAGGCGGATTTCAAAGGCTTGAATGAAGTTCGTGTGAAACCAGAACACAAGGCGATACAACTTAATCTCAGTCATCTCAGCCATCGCGAGGTCGTGGCTTTTACTAGCTTCTACTGATGTCCGAACGTACTCTGAAGGTTGCCACTGTGTCCGATTCCAACCAGATCTCCGACACTGACCTTTTTTCAACTTCTTGTTTCCTCTCCTCATTGATTCTCCCCTCGTGCCAATGCCGAGCTGTCTGGTAGTGCGGTAAACGTATTATACTGTGATGCAGCATAAGAAGTGACTAGCTGGTATAATCTGGACAACAACAGGAGTCGTGCCGTTTATATCAGGACAAACCTGGACGTACTTGTTTGTAAGGAACCGTATGCTGTGGTGTAAAGTATACGTGTAATAAATTATGGAGCATGAGGTTGAAGGCACCGTTAAAACGTTGACTGGTGAAGACCGGTAGTGTCTCCACTTTCGAAAAACAGAAGGCGCAGTGATCTTTCTTTCGTGTTTTCTGTAATGATTGGTTGGTGATAGGAATTTTCGCATAGAACCTTAAACAGCTGGGAAAACCCCTGTTTCACTCCGACCATTTAGCGAATTATTCTCACTCTATTCGTAGAGCGGTAAACAAGTTCTCGGTCTTGTTTGGGAGAAGCCGAGTTGTTGAAGCTATGTGATTGTTCACTTTAAGTCCTATTCTTCCGTCTACTACAACTGAACTTTCTCCAAATCCACCCCACCCCACTTTTTGTAGGCCAGTGAATGTCTAGCCAGCGACCCATCGCTGAATAGGAAACTGTTTCAACTGAGTTGAGTTTCAGTGGCGAACAAGCCGTGACCGTACAGGCGAGGAAATCAAAGCATTGTTAGAAGTGAAAAACAAATGAGGATCTTGATAGATTATAAGCCAGCAATATAGTTATGTTAATGTGAGTAACAGAGGGCGCGAATTATTTTCGCGATAACAGGTATTGCGCTCTTGGGGGCTTAGTGATCTCAGCATGAAGTATTATTTGGTAGGGTTTCGTCTTCGGCGATAAACAGAAATAGTTTATATGACCCAGGTGGCTAGACAGTACAGTGATGCGACCTACGAAAATAATAGATTACTACATCATACAGACTATAGCGGCAGTTAATGTATGGCCAGTTACGTCAATACATATGAAACCACACTTTTATTTTTGACAGCCTCTGTCCTGCTACAAGAGTATGGTTGGATCTTTGTGATTTGTAGCGTTGACAGATTGGGTTTCATTTAATCTCAGTCAATTTGTTAAATTTCGTTTCTACATAACATTGTCACGCATATGCACAGGCCCCATGAAACCTTGAACAGCCTCCATAGCAAACCACTTACCTGAGGAAGATATGAAGATACAAACGGTAATTGTTTCCTGTGCTGATGAATAAATATTAGCAAGCAGCTGATGATTACCTTAGTTCTATAAACTTTAGCTTTGAAGAGAAGAAGTGATCTGACCTGAATCCGAGATTCTGTGTACTGTCAAATTTTCAGCATAATTCTCTGTATCGAAAACAAACGTAACTGATGGCCAAGTACTTCTCATCTTGCGATATAATTCCCTGTTTCATTCTTGTGTTCTGGCTGATGATGCATGTTCAGTAACAAGGCTCAGAGATGGGATGTTTACTTCTCTCAGTTCTAATCATTGTGAACAGAAAAGACTGAAGATACCGGTTGATTACTACACACCGCGGATTCTTGCTACAGCTGACTCATTCATATTTTTAATAGCCTTGCTACTCATTGTCTAACTGCATCGTCACACCAGGACAGGTTACATAAACAAACACCCACAAAATATCTGAGGGTGCCAAGAAGAGGGCGGTGGTATAATCTCGGAATAAGAAGCATTTGGCACCCGAATTCACATATCGTGACTGCTGATGGCATTTTTAGGAAATGCTTTTGGCGTGGGATGCAAACTGATGATAGTGAAGTACCACATAAGGATGAAAGTCGGAAATACAGCCACGACTATGGTTAGGAATAGGGAAAAACGTGAAGTAAGAAAGTATGTGCGCATGGCAAAAAAACAACCTAGGAAGGAGAAAGTGGTAAAATTTATGCCCGAAATCCAAACTACTTCCACATCTTTATGGGCTATCCAAAATTCATAAAATCCATGTACATATCAGACCTGTTCTCGATAGGAGTGGCTGTCCGCCACATGTGTTCGGGAGGTAGTTAACGATAATTTTGTAATCATTACAGAGGAAATCTAGTCGTACTATCAATAATTCTTATGGTTTTGCACTTAGAATCGTCTCGATTTCTGTCGAACACGATAAAATATTCGTTAGTTTTCATGTTACTTCACTACTCACCAGTGTACCGCAGGCAGTAGCAAGAGATAGAAGACATACGTCGCGAGATGTTAACACTTCGTTAACTCTCTTCAGTCACGAATGTAAACCATTGGAATATATGGGACAAGCGGATAACAACAACAGTAGAAACAATCAACGACTGTGTGTCACGACGTATGTCTTCTATCGTTACTGGTGACCTGGATCAAGGGAACGCAGTGTTTTAAAGTAGCAAGAGAAACAATCGGACAATTATTACTATGCGACGCCACCGTAGAAGAATGAACGATACTAGTTATCAACCACATACTAAATGATATCCGGCGGAACAAATATGAATTTTGTTTTCTGTTCGAAATTATATATTCAAGAACAAAGACTAACCATGGGATCTTTAATATCCTCCGTTTTAGCAAACATTTTATGGAAAAGTTTGGCCAGAAGACATCGAGTCGAGTTGAAAACCCACCGAAAGTTTTGTAGCTCTATGTAGACAACACATTTGTGTTTATGAAATAAGATCGGATTCAGACGTCTTCACAATCGTCCAGTCAGATAGATTCTAAATTCAGGTGAACAATGGAGCTAGAATCTAGCAGTGACCAGTTGCCGTTTTTGGACTGTCTGGATCAAAGAATAGAACGTTGCCTCAAGACCACCGTCTATCATAAACTCATAGACGTAACTGATATTTTTGTTTACAAATATTTTCACCCTGAACAGGTTCACGGTAACATTACAAGCTCATTTTTCCGAACGGACTTGTTTTTAAATATGGGCGTGGGTGACCGAAATAAAGCACGAAAAGAGGCAATGATCGCGTTGATGAACAAAGGATACCATGAGCAGGTTAGTGAACGATATTTTAGTGGGTACCTAATCCAATATCGAGGAGACTAAGGAAATGGAAACCTACTGTTGTTATTCCATCTAAGGAAAGGTCATCAGAGGTTATTCTTAGGATCTTAAACGATGTAGGCATCAAGGCGGTATTTTGAAAGAGGACGATGTTGAGTGGAATATTCATGTACCTACCTGTTAGTTGACAAAATCAGTAATTATGCATTCAGAAGAAAACACAAAGGCTGTCCGTAAGTTTATTTTGGGCAGACAGGCCGAAAACGTTAGTGCGCAGTGAAGAAGCAATAGAAGAACGCCGTAAATCAAGTCGAGCATCAGGTCATGACTAAGGATTCCTTGATGGATTGTCACGCGTTGGACACAGTTCAGGGAGGTGATCTAGAAAGTGTATAGGCAATTAGACGAGGGTGTAAAACTATACAGGACGGTTTAGTTACAGAGGCCACTAAAAGTACAGTGGATATATGTGCCTCAAAAGAGTTGACGTGGCGACACTTGCCGGCACTTTGCGAACGGTCTTGGATTGACCGAACTGAATTGCATTGATGCCTAGATGAGACGATAGTCTTAGCACTTTAAAAGTGTGATTCCCCTATCTGCTTTTCTCAAACACGACTGACACTATGACCGGCCGAGATGACATACCATATCGGTTTCACTTCTGCCTAATTGTTCGCGTGTTCCCGAGCTGTTGTAATTAGCAATTCGAACTAACTATTGATCATTGTCTACGCACAGTTGACCCATGACATCCTACCTTCTGCTTTGTTTGGCTGCCTAAGTATCACCTTCCTTGAATATCACTAAAAATGTAACAGACTTATCTGGTCTGATGAGGCTTCTGTAATGGAAGTTAAAATAGGACATGGAACAAAACAACCGACTGTAAAAAAGTGTTCTGAAATTATGAGAGTGGGGTGAAGAAACCTTCGATAAAATGATTGCGTCCACAGGACTTATAGGGGATTGATACAATACACTTAACACGCGTTCAAGATAGTAAACGCACATCACAAACAATAACAACTGTTTACAACGTCTGTCGCTGTAGGAATTCATGGGAGTATATGGAATCACACTCTGGACTTATAGCAAGGCAGTGATTACGTGGAAATCAAAAAGGTCAGAAAGGGTTATAGCAATGAGTAAACTAGCAAACAATAGAGAAGGCAAAATGTTACAAGCCCAAAGCAGAATGCTGAAATATGACATATTAATTAGATACATGCACACTATTGAATGTGATACGCGATGAGTTAGAAAATAATATCATCTCCGACTGATTCCCTCACTGTGACATTCATAACAAAGCTATATATGGTGATGCCTAACTACGGTTATCAAACGATAAATGACACATATTTACATAGTAGTGATCGACAAGTTTCCCTCGAAATGACCTTACACGAGAAATCGAGGGTTATGTAAAACTATGGTCGAATCACCGAAA
>LUCH01001202.1:55578-82253 GCA_013368495.1 Paragonimus heterotremus | reverse complement strand
GGAAATTGTGCACCACGTTCAGCTCATTAGCCGACTCACTAGCACGATGGGACGGTGTAGGTCTGCGTTGAATCGGGCCGATTCCATCTCACCGGGCAATGTTGAGTTGGGAGCATATATGCACGTACACATGAGACAAGGAATGGAATACTTGGCTACGATTTGCATCAATTGAGTTCACTTTGGTGTTATTCATTTATATCTGGGAGTGTACTGGGAAGTTTCAAAAGCAACCGGATTTCTGATGAGACTCGTATGCGCATTGTGAGAAATGCGTGGATTGGCGAACGGTGGTTAATCCAAACGGGAGTCGGTCACAAAACCACTTACAATTGATTGCATGCCGATAAGACGTGTTGCAGGCGAAAGCACTGATTTCGCCGGAGACCGTTCATTTTGACAGAAGAGAAATTGATGAACTGCTGAAATGTGTTTTCGGTGATTCCACCATAGTTTTACATAACCCTCGATTTCTCGTGTAAGGTCATTTCGAGGGAAACTTTTCGATCGCTACTATGTAAATATGTGTCATTTTTCGTTTGATAACCGTAGTTAGGCATCACCACATATAGCTTTGTTATGTATGTCATAGTTTGGGGAGAAATGGGCGAAGGTGTTATTCTTCAACTCATGGCCTATCAATGGCAATTTATTATGTGTTTGTTTTAGTGATTTTAAGAAATGCACTGACGCTATGTTACAACATTGGTTTGAAATATTTGGAAACATTTCCTCATTGCATTTGCCGTTCCATTACGTAGGTTCTTTTTACAATTTTTTTCTGTGAAATTTGTAATATTTTGTCAATCGACGTTAACGTGAGATTCTGCAAATTAGCTACGCCAAGAAATTCGCTGACATACATTTTGGTAAAACCTAGAGTCCTGTCGTTGACTGTCATAATTTGTGGATTGTTGATAATCATTTTACCTTAATAGTTCTACATTTGTATGCAATTATCATATCATCCACACGACTTATTCCCGATGTGTGTGAGACGTTTCGGAAAATGAGTCTCAGTTCTGCAGGGCTTCTGTGTACAAGTTTGCGACCTTTAAATTGAAGTATACTTTTATCACTAAACCTACTCTAATTCACAATGTCATATTTCTCTGAAAGCCACTTTCGAAGGCTGCTGCTTAGTTCTTAAAATTATGGTGATGTAATTCATATCTGTTTAACGCTCACCTCATTTATGTGTACCCGGTGAAATCTGATCCTACATACTGCTGAAGGACCGGCTGATGCTGCAAACACTAGCTGTAAACACTAGCTCATTTGCGAGTTAGATGTGCCATCGTTCTGAGACCCAATGAAGTACGCAGATCAGTGTTGTTGTTAAGAACACGTTTACTCATAGGAGTCTTAACATCAGCGCTCGTCTACGTGCACTCTTGAGTCTGAGACAAGTGACACGACCAATTCGCGTGCCAGTTAGTATCTACACCCGCTCCATTCAATATTCTCATCTTCGAAACAATGCAGCAGGTACGACCGGAATATTTAAAGCCGTTTGCCGCTAGTCTCCTCCAAACGGAATCCATCGATTTGTATAATATTGAACTGCTCCTCTGAGATGATTGTAAATCATAACGGAACAATATATGCTATTGTTGTTTTACTGCATGAACAATTACATTGTACAGAGGCTGAATGCATTACAATTCCGTTGGCTGACGTGCTGCGTTATTACTATTGCGTAGAAGCTAACTCTGGGTTTGAGCTAAGTACATTTCTTATTACTATTATGCATTCCTTAGTACCACAATTGGCGTCGCGGACTTCTGTAAATTTCTACGATGGATTCCTGTCCACTTGAGATTCTCAATATTCCTAATTCGTCGAGAAGAATCGAGAACTATTTCGAACGTTTCGAAATATGGTGTCTCACAGGCAAAGAGATGGAAGCGGAAAAGAAAGCCGCTCACTTCCTCACCGCAATTGGCAAGGATGCGTACGGCTTGGTGAAAAACTTGGCATTTCCTGATTCACCGATTTCTCTTCCTTACGAATCCTTGAAGAAACTGCTACTTTCACATGTTCAACCTGTAAACTTTGAAGCAGCCGAACGAGCTAAATTTCATACGCTAGTGAGAAAATAAAATCAGGATATCAGACAGTTCATTCTTGAAATTCAGACTCAAGCTGCTCGGTGTAATTTCGAAGACCAGTTACATACTCAACTCCGTGATCGTTTGATTGCTGGAATAAATTTGCGTGATCTACAACAGGAGCTTCTACTGCTTCCGAATCCCACTTTCTAGTCAACTAGAACATTATGCGAACAGTATCAGGATGTCAAAGCTGACGTAAAAGATGAACCGATGGTTTTATACAACGTGTACAATTGCGCTCGACGGATAAATTAACTACTTCATTTCTGTATTACTGGAACGATCACAACTGGCGTCGTGGTCAGTTTATTTCATACGATGAATTCTTGTAATATTGAAATTCTGGATGTCCACTCAAATTCACGGGAAATGGAGGATTACTTAGAACGCTTTGAAATTTGGTGTATCACTTGTAACGATATGACAGAGGAGAAGAAAACGCCGCATTTCTTCATGGTCATTAGCAAAGATGCATATGCATTAATTAAAATCCTGGCGTTTCCCGATTTGCCTCTTACACTTCCGTACTATTCTCTGAAACATCTGCTGTTGAGGCATGTTCAGCCCGTCAATTTCGAAGCTGTGGAAGGAGCGCAATTCCATACTTTAATCAGAAAAGAATCTCAAGAGGTCCATGAGTCTATTACTCAAACTCAAGCATCAAGAGTTCGATTGATTGCAAGGAATAATACCCCTTGTCTTCAACAGAAATTATTACTGCTGAGGGAAGCTTCTATCCAATCGGCCAGAGCTGTTTGCGAACAATTCCAGGATGTACAGGGCGCGGTAGATGAGGAACATAACGCCAACAGTGCTGAGAAGCAGGCAAATCAACAGCAGCGGCAGTTCGAAAATATAAACTGTCAGAGAAGTACGGCAGTCGAGCCACATCATTTTACTCCAAATTCTGTCCAACCTTTTGGTAACTGTAAGTCATGTGATCATGAACATTCTTGACTTACGTGTCCATTTCGCAACTCCACATGCTACTAATGTGGCGAGATCGATCACATTCAAACTGTCTGTCGTTGTTCGAAGAAGTGTTTTGATCAGACTTCTTTAGAAAAACAAGGTGTTGCATCTGACTTCCAGTCTATTGCTTTTACTGTGACGTCTACTAATCCTCCTGATTCTACGCATCACATAGTACAATCTTCGATTCTTAACGGTAATCCCAAACATTTCTTCATTGCTGACACTGGTGGTGTTAAGTCTTTTATTTCTGCCGCTTGCGTGAAGCGGCTGAAACCTTCTGTTATTTTGAAACCTGTTAATATGTCTGTTAACAGTATTACTGAACCTGTTTTATCTATTCTTGGCGAATGTGAACTTTCGCTTACAAATGTACAGTCCATTACTTGCACATTTTTTGTTATTAATTCTGACCTGTCTGTTATCGGTCTCAAGTGCATGAATATTCTAAAGGTGTCTCTTTCATTGTCTGTTGAATCTTCCGAGTTTGAAAATCCCGTTTCTCAGTCTGTTTTATATTCGAATTCAATTACGGGAGGGGAACCTGCGATTGAGTCGGCGCAGACAAGAATTCCTGAACGTGTGAAGAAGAAACAACGTCATCACTACTACCCGGACGTTCATTTGAACTGTGGCGGATGTGATGATTGTAAATCATAACGGAACAGTATATGCTATTGTTGTTTTACTGCATGAACAATTACATTGTACAGAGGCTGAATGCATTACAATTCCGTTGGCTGACGTGCTGCGTTATTACTATCGCGTAGAAGCTAACTCTGGGTTTGAGCTAAGTACATTTCTTATTACTGATACGTAATCCTAATTACCACATCCTTGCTTAGCAGGAGATGCCGAGTAATTTAGTGGAGCATCTTGGATGTACGATAGCATAACTGTGAGGGAAAACAACAAGCAACTAACAGTATGGTTACGGAGATTACCACTACAATGTAATAGTTGTTTTAAGGATCCAACGAAGAATGTAGTCTTTGGATAAGAAACTAATGATAACAGCTGATGAACAGTGCACCTAGTGTAGGAGCACACAATAAATGGGGAATCGACTGACTAAACAATGTGCAATGCGGGGGATTTTTGAGTGTCAGATGTAATCTTCTGAATATGGTAAAGAACTCATTACCATGAAGTGAACAATCAAAGTAGCTGCCAAATGTCTAACGGGAAAGAATCAATGCATAGATTCATTATTTGTATGAATGGACGAACACAGTGAAAAGTTTCTGACATTGATTATATTTTGTGCGTGAGAACAAAAACATTGACAACTCCGGTTGTCATATAGATTGAACATCACCCACAATTGATCGCAGCTGTCGCATTCCCATAGACTTTCCAGTCGGCCCATTTCAAAAAGAAGCACTAGACTCGATTTTCGCTCTCATTAGAGCTCGTCAGTAGTGCATATCATCGCCACTGCCGGGACTTGAACCACGGACATTCACAGTTCATGAGGCAACCGTGTTTACCACTGGGTCATTGACCTCACATTAGGCACGACCGAATTATCATATGTGAACACTCAACCACTTTCGCTTGTGTTATGAGGCACACTGTGGAACCCTGACCAACTTGACAACTCAGACAAACTGTCCAGGGGGTGGGAGAAGAAAATCAGTTAGGATTTCGCCATCGGAAGCTGGATTAAGGACGTGTGGTCACAATTAGTCAGGAAATTGGGTGGTGTTAACCCGACCAAGCCAACGTGTGGTCGCGACTTTCAATCAGGCACTCCAGTCGTCTCAGACATAATAATTAGGAAGTCTACTATAAGGTTATTATCACGGGGATGAACATGCCCCTCGATAAAATTAAACGCTGTGCAGTTCAAGTAACGGTCGAGAGGAGAATTGGGGCGTTATCGTTGGGCTCCAGCAACATGAAAGTCTACTTACCCGCAGACTGCAACAAAGTCTAGGTAAGATTTAGTGCATTACAACTTTGTATTATTTTTGACAAACGATCGTTCGCTGAACAGTCCGATGCTCATGATATTGGAAATCACTGACGTAAAGGACTGGGCGGCAAAATGCCAAATGTAGCCCCTTCCTACAGTCTGTCATTTGTCATCATTGTTTTCATCTAAATGTCTTTTGAAGTCTACCCTCAAACTTTCAGTCCAACGTGTATGTTCCCGACACTATTCAAGCTCACCTGAAAGAGACAGTCAAAGTGAAAGTGTGCTTGGTACTTTTTTGGCGTAAGAAGCCAACGCCTCTGACAATCAGGTGCACAGTCCTGTTAAGATCTTAAGAATGGTGTATTACGTAAATTAGTATGACCTGGTAAAATGCCGTTGATCGTAACAAGTCGCTGATTAGATGAACACGACCCTCGCTTTGGTTAGTATTGAAGACTGGCTGAGAGTCGGATCGTGCCTATCAAATCGCCGAGGTGTTACAATCGCAAACCAGCTTAATCTTTCACGCAATGCAATTTGATCGAACGAGGATGGATGAACAGTAAGCTTCGTACATTTGATTAGTCAGGTTTACCCTTCCAAACAAAACGTACAACCAAGTTGTTTACTAAGCGGATTTCTAAACTTGAAAGCTACAATAAAAAGCGACTATAGCATGCTGATCATATGCTTCACTCATCTTACCCTCTTTGCCAATCCATACAAATGTTGTTGTGTGCATGTATCAAGAAGGCGACGCCCATATCATACAGTCGTATTGGCTCTCTTGAGTGGAATGTCTAATCGACAGAAACTAACACGGATCTGTCTGACCTTGTCGCGTTTTAGATCGTCAGCAACGTGCCATCAAATCAACATGCAGCAATCAGATAACGAATTACGGCGAGGACTTAGTTGGTCATCACTAGGCACTTTATTCAAGAAACCACTTTGCTCAAGTGTAAAAGAATCTTTCACATCAAATTGTTCTTAGATCGTAGTCATCCTTATCAACAGCTGTATTGGTTGATGTCGTTTACAACCGTTTCTGTTGCAAACCAGCATGATAAAATTAACTTACGTGCTGTTGAACGGCTGTCTTTGTTCTTCTTTACTTCATGCCTAATTCAGTCTGAGTATGGATCCATTGCTTATTCAGTTGAAAGTCCACGATGCGCATGGTTTTTCTGATAAACGATGACAGAGTAGGACGCTCATGATCTTGGCTTACACTTCCGACCTTCAGTCCAGTCCTAATACTTACATTTGCATAATACGAAGGAACAACAAGGGTTAACCAATTTAGTCAAGCAGCCTTGTTGATGTTCAAGTTCTTAAACAATTTCCTCGATTTTACTCAGTTCAGTCATTCTCCTGAATATGCACAAACGTGGACACTCATCAGTGATCATAATATACCGTCAACGTTTGACGACTGATTTTGTTGTAACTTCAAAGGCTTAATTTGATGAACGTACAATCTGGTTATCGTGGTGGTGCATGCTGGTAATCGGAAAACGTTTGAATACTGGCGCTCAAACCATACATCTCTACTTTTATTGAGAATTTTAAAATATTTCATAAACCAGGTTATGTTGGGAGACGAAACACAGAACGCTAAGAGTGTCTAAAACGGATACCTGAAATTCGATGGATTATACTGACGGGTGCAGCTGTGAGAATACCTGGTAATTCATCTAACTTAAGGAATGGCACCATCGGGAGTTCGCAGAAAGTGAAGATGCCCAATTGAAACTGCTTTACATACGAAGACGGCAAACCTGGGAATAAATTCGAATGATTTGCAACTATGTTACACAGACCATCATTTACGTAGGTTGTAACTGATATAACGCGCCTTTCCTTTGCCAAACGTTCTAATACGGCTTGACTGCTTGACCTGTGTCCCTGTTATGCGGCTTCACCGAGTCTACTTGCGCGGAGACAAGAAGAACACGATTGCGGAAAAACACGCTGTATTGCTGACTACCAGTTCGACAAATGAATAGAATGCCTATAAATATGCATCGTGAAATAGTGGCTAAATATGGCAAGTTACTTGCTGATTCACTGTCTGCTTGTTAGGGCCACTTCGCTGCCAAGTGGCCAAGTGAGGCCGATTCCATAGGCGTTAGTTTCTCGAGCTGGCGTGACACTTGCACGTCACTTGCACGTATCCTCCTGTCGCAACACGCACGCTCACTTGCACCTATCCTCCTGACGCGACACTCACGCTCACTTGCACGTATCGTCCTGGCGCGACACCCACGCTCACTTGCACGCCTCCTGCTAGTTGGTCCGACGTGCCCCTCAGTGTTTTTTTCTGATTTCGTCAGCCGTCACCGAGGGCCTGACTGGTTTGCAATTATGAATGATTTCACCCGTCGTCACCAATGTCCTGACTAGGTTGTTTTGATGAATTTGACTCCTAACAATAATGTAATGAGGAGCAGCGATCGCACTATACTACTCACGCCACTGCTATTCAACAGTGGGGCAAGAGCATAGATTTTGACGAAGAAGTTGCCGCAGGAAAAATACAAAAAGAAACATCGGAATGCAGCATCGCATGAAATGGTTCTTGGTATGTAAAGAAACACAAAGGAACTGAGCAATGGCGTTTGTGACAACCGTGGTGTTCTGGGACCAGTACCGTACGCAGATTAGTGTTTTTGTTTGTTGTCATGCTGAAACGCATAACCCGTGTGGCTTTCCTGAATAAATAACTCTTGCGGCATCCGTGTTCATGTCTCACAACAGTAACGACACACGCTCGATTTCATTAGCCAAATGCATGACCGGATTGATGAAACATGATAACTTTAACTAGTACTGAGCCGTCGTCCATTTCTCCGCATGTTCACACTTTTTGCAATAGTTTCAACATAATGTGCTTTCATTCAGAAGAATGGTCTAAGATCTTCTGTTTGGTGATATCAAGCATACGGTGAGGGAAACAATTTGCAGTATACACTGGCGATTTTAACCTCGAAAAGGCTCGTTAACAAACAATCGGCTAGAACATAAGTTTCTGGAACACACTCAAATGGGCAAAAATGCGGGACCTGGGATGCAGTTCAGGAAAATTGATTATAGTCATCTAGCAGTCAGTGTTTTATAAACGAAGACATTGAGTAAGCAGTAAACCCAAAGGAAGGGAGATTAGATCAGCACAACGCATAAGTAGCCATCATGCCGGTGGTAAAATAGCATTCGTCTTTTCAATAATGGTTCATGTTTTTCATACTATTTATAAACTCCCTGATGTAAGATCGAGAGACTTTGCTACACTCATCAAAGATTATATCTGTAATTTAGTATAGACCACCAAAGTCCGAGTGTTAGTTGGGCGCACGATCCAGCCAATCCTACGCTTGTTATCACGGGGTGAGGCCAGGCAACCGTGGAGTCTAAGATATTTTACGCCAAGAATGTTGTGAATATATTGCTAAAGTGAAGAGGATGAGTCAGGTGGTAAGACTTATAAGAAAATCGCATGCATGACTCTTATGGATCAAAGGTGGGATAACCTGCCACTCTTCTTCGATCTGAAGAGAAAAAGGGTTTGAACAGATATAAACTTAAGTATCTATCATATAATGCTCTTGGGAAAACATATTTCGGCGTCTGCGAAGGTAATAACAAGTAGCCAGTGTGTCTGGAAATTTTGTTATGTACAAGGAAATGAACTATGTTTTCACGGTCAATGTGGAGCGGCTGGTTACACGCCCAGTTATCCAACCAATTTGTACGACAAATTCTACTTCACTGGAAAGGGAAATGCATTTATTGATTAAATTCACAATTCAAAAGTTGGCTGTAAACTAACAAAACTGAATACTTTCATTGTATACCTTCAAAGTACCTTGTATATTTCAACAACTGTTGAATTTTTTCGCCAAGAGCTACTTCAGATTTAGGTTAACTTATCAACAGATAACTCGGACAGCAAGTCTACTGCTAAATTGCGGTCTCCGTTTGACGACTCACTAAATGAATTGTGGTGACTCACCACATCGGTTTAAACTACTTTCAGTCTTCCACTCTACTTCATCCGTTTTGTAACACAAGCTCAGGCGTATTCCCTTAAGGAACGATCAAGTTTACACAATGGTCTAATTTCGTTTGCCGTGCCATCAACCATGGTTTGGTTATTGCTACTGTGTTGTTGAATTCACGCATTTTCTCAAATGGTTCCCATGTTTTCTATTACAACCTGTACGCCTACTACTTGAGAGAGCCAGTAAGCAACAGGGTCAACTTCTGTAGACAAAAGCTGTCTTTTGGTTGACCTACAGTTTGTAAGTTGATTGAAACTTGACCTCCTGATGTTAACAATGAAAAGAATAAGGCCTGTTTATGCCGTTTCTTCTTTTAGTTATTTACTTGATGGACGTAGTAGATTTCAACGTCAGTAAGAAACCATTCTGTGTAGCTACCTTCCACACATACTGCCGGTTGAACATATCACTTCGTAGATGAGGCTCATATGTATAAAATCCCAACACTTCAAGGTTAGAAATGCGGAGTTTTATCTGAACTCAGTGTTGGATTTTAGGCAAACGTCATCCAATCTTTTTTCACTCGTCCGAAATCTTCGATAACACATGCATAGAAATTTTCTTCGCTGAAAGTGAAAGCACGCTAGTGGTTCTGTTAATGCTAAAAACAAACCATGTTATTTTGTCTTAATCCAATCAATGCTGGATATTAGCGCAAGCTCTCTATTTGGGTCGAATTTTGGCTCTTTAATGTGGTCACAATAAAAGCTATTACATCAGACCACCGCAACACTGACGTCTCTTCAAGGATACCACCAAGCTATAAGTCCCACTCTCACAGCATTCAATTAAAGAAAACGCTTGTAAACCAACCGAGTTAATGTGACCACCAAGCAGATCGAGTGACCAACTAAAACCGAAGCTGGAGGGCATCTGAGTAGGAACATTTTCACCGCACGGTTGCTGAGTATGAATGTTACTTAAATAAGTAAACATTAAATTGTAAGTGTATGGGCGAACTTACTGAATGCTACCTTTTGGATGTTTATTACCGGTTAACATATGTCATCGAAACATTCACACACCATCAGTACGCACAATTAACATTGAGCAATGAACATTAACACGGTTTGGTTTGGCTCAATACATCGGTCTTTGTATATTGCTGTAACGCATACGACTACCGGTCCATCTATACTGTTCACCGGATTGTCTGGGTAACTGTCCTTAAGTCAATAATCTGACCAACAACGTGGCGGCGCTTAATAAACCAATTATCAACTGACTTGTTCGCAAATAACACAAAATATATTGAAAACACGGTGAATCAGCGTGAAACTCTCCTGTCAACTTACTTGTTTTCAGCTACCACTAATGAGTTGTGATCATCGATGTTAATAGCACTTCTCAAATATTCGTACAGAAAGAATAAGGGTGAGTATAATTAGATTAGAAACACACTTCTGTTCTGGTACCAATTTGCCCCAAACTTGCCAAAGAAGGTTAACTGGTTTTAAAGCCATTTGGATTTCTACCCAGTCTATCTCAGAAAGTGTTCATGAAACGGTAAAAACGAGATGTGACGATTCACTGCATGTACTCATCACCGTGTATTTCGTGATTTGGAGGGAGATAAAATCATTTTGAGAACTAAAGAGATTCTCTTGGGAAACCTTCTTGTCTAGTATTTATGTGGAGGTTTCTACCTGCTGGTAAAGCGATGACCCTCCTGCTAGCGTTATTGGGATGAAGCGTCAGACCGATTGTCAACCGACAGTCCCACAGATTTCTCATCCCCGAGGTAACCCCGTTGATCCAGCCTCCCTTTCCTTCGCAAACTGGACCTGCTTTTGTTGATTGCCTATCTGTTCAAGCCAGTTACAAGGCTAAGTAGGGTGACGGTTTTCGCGGGAACGAGCATGTCTGCATTGATCGGTCAAGCTAGACTGAGACGGCTATTGGATAGCAAACAGCAGTCACCATGCTTTCGGCTAACGCACCAAAAACAGCCCGCTGTCACCTGTCTTCAGCGTAACCAGTACCCCCCCCCCACTCAAATAACCTAACTGTTTCGAAGACTCAAGAGCCAATCAGATGTTTGCATCGCGATTCCGAGGTAGGCAGATAAATTACTTTCAGGACGAAAGGGCTGATGACCATATGTGTGTGCACATACGACATAGACGCTCTGAACCGCGGAGTTCATCGCGCGCCATTCGGTCAGCCATACCGTAGCGAGAAGTAAATACAGTAGGTTCCATTTAGATCCCCAAGCGTTTGTTTGGACTGCATGTGTAATTTGACGCGTCATAATCAGGTCACCAGTCAGACTGGAGATTGTCAGGCCAGTACTGTCAGTGCCTAAACGATGTGCACTAGTTTAATCGAGAACCACAGTTAAGCACGGTTGGTGGCATCCGTTTCGAAATAATTTGTCACAGTGACGGAAACTAAAGGACACCTGTGCTTTATCATCCCTACAGGTGGCTTGCGTTGCACCGTTTGTGGTCCCACTCGCACACCACGTATGCAGTGTAAACCCAAAGGAATAAAACTAGGGGTCGTGTAAGTGAGGCCTTTGTGTCCAGCCTACCAATACTTGTTAGCCAGTTGATAGGTCACTTTGAAACAGAAACTCCCATCTGTCGAGAAACAAGCTGAGAGAGACTTCAATCGTACGATCTGAACTGGGGGGGGGAAATAATGAAGATCCAATATAAGAAATAGTTCAGTACAAGAGTACATGTTAGTGCACTCTAGAGAGGATAAAGAGAAACAACACAATTGGAGATTGGACTGGAGGAAAACAGACAAAACATTCACCATACAGAACACCAACGAAACTGAAGGACAGGAGAGGTAGAAGGCCACAGACTCCCAGGTTTCTGAAAATGAGAGTGAGTGGGTTATCGAACGATGGTGGCCGTTGGTCGATGTGAACATGCAAAAAATGAGTGTAATTACTGTTGCCTACTTGACCCTAACGTACTCGTGGTCACTTGGTGGACAGTGTTCTGTGAGTATGCCAGGGCATTCGCGGCTGCACACAACACCATATAGTCATGTCCTATGGTACTGATGGTTCCTTTGTGTACCAGGTGCTTTCATTCTTGACCGCACAATAATTGTTCAATGAACTTACCTAGATATTATCCTGATATCTCAGCTTTTGACAACCAGAGTTTTGCTTACCTGAACGCTAGGCACACACACTTATGCATACACAATGTTTGATCCGCGCCCATCCAGATAACTACACCATTTCCCAGCCAACATGGGAAACATCAATGCTTGCAGTCTGTACATTTCTGATAGAGTCAGTTGGTGAAACAACACAAGTCTTACAAAAAGCCCACCTCGCCTTAACATTGGCAAAGTTTGATCAGTATGCTAATTCTTGTCTTAGTGAACGAAATAATAGAGGAAATAGGAGTAATTCAGTTGCTGATTGAACAATGGATTTGCACGATACTGACAGGGCTGTACTGTTTACCCCAGTTCATCTTGTCCTAGTCTAGAGGGAACCTGCCAAACAAAAGCCACAGACTAAACAGCCTTGTATGTCGCCGATGTAAAGAATAGAGAATGGATTTCTTACGACAAGTTCCGTGAAGAGTAGGTGATCATAAACATGTCAACATGAAATGGTCACCTCTCACAGTTAACTACTTATCACACAATTCCCGAGATAGTACAGCCAGCCTCTTCTGAAAAGTAGCGCTATACTTATGTTTTGCTCATTTTAGATCTCGTCAGTAGTGTAAACGGTTGTCACGACTACATTCACTTTTACAGTGAGCAGCCGTGTTAACAGCTGTCATAAACTTCATATCACGCACTACCGATTAAAATATTTGAACTCTTGGTGCTTCTCCCCGGTGAATAGCGATCAGTTTGCCCGATCTTCACGATAAGCTACACCGTTACTACTCAGTAAGTCCGATCGATTGTCCATCGGTTAAAGTGAAAATTAATGAATTTATGTAATAAGGTTACTAGCTTTACAAAACAACTACTCTGACTGAGGACCTGACTATGGTGCACCAGCTTGTGAGCATCGCGGCAGGACCTACTACAATCTGATCACTTGAGGGCGACTGTTTAGGCAAGTTCAATGCTCTAGTTCTTTTTCTGTGCTGTGTTCGGAACTGAGATCCAGTTGGCGTTCACACACAAACCACCATAGTTTTTTGAGATTCAGCATCTTAGAACCATTAATGATGTCAATTTAACACTGACCGATAAGAGTTTCCTGCCTTGTAAGAACTAGATAGATGAACTTTACCAACAGAACAAATGAGTTCCTGGTGAACCCAAGGTTTGGTAGACCGTTCAAAGGTGAGCATTTGCTTGAAAGTGTAAAATTTCTGCGACGAAATGCAATTTAAATGATCTCGTCCAGAGAGGGAAATAGGTGATTTTTCAGGGCTTGTTTGGACCCAATTTTGGAACAGAAACGGTAATCTTACTTTGGGACTGTCTCATACTTGACTTTGTTTGATGAGTCCTAGAAAAAATCTGGCCAGTGGATCAACGTGGTCATTCACTAGAACCAGTACACCTGGACTCAAACCTTCTGATAATGTCGGACGTTTAATTCCGTACAAGACAATCGATGGGTTAATGATGAGGTCAGCTGACACTGACGTTGAGTATTTGGACAGAGTAATGTTAGTCCCGGATATCGGTATACTGTAACAAGCAGGCTAGTGAACGACCATGCGAAACGAGCATACGTAAAACTACTCCCAACATAACATCGTTTAGCATTGCCACGTGCTAACTTGAGTTGCCTCCTTGACTGGGCTGCAAGCTATTTCGTCGTGATTTCCCCGTGTTTAAGAATCTAGGATTTGAAGAGGCGGATTACAGCTACATATTGGCCAAGTCAAGTGGGTCGTTGAAGAAGTCGCAAAATGGTCTAGTTGCTTCAGGGTTATATGTTCCTCGGTCTTTCTGGTTTATAATTATAAGCTAACAATTGATTCCCAAAGAAGAAAAATGTATGAACTGTCGGCCAAATATCCTGCACCGTAAACAGCGCAGGTTCGCAGTCTGCTAAGCCTTGCCAAGACTTAACGGCTTCATCGCTAGATCCGCCTGATGAGCATGATTTAAGTGTACAAGTATTCCACTACCAACTGTGTAAGAGAAATTAACGAACCGACTTCCGTTTATATCCAAGGCAAGCAGTGAGGAAATCAGCCTGACCACGGGCCATTCACGCTGAGGTTCATTCATACCCAACCGGCAGAGCTGTAGCTTCAATGCCAGGTGAACAAGAACAAGCAAGTACAAGTGATCACGTTCTCTATTATGTTGACCAGGTCGGGTTCAAGTATCTAACAAGTTAAAGGATTGTTTCGAATTGCTGCCCTAACAGCTGGCATATGATCAGAGTTTTTGTTGTCCACACAGTGGAGTAGTCGACGTCTTAGGTGTGCTTCACAGGTCATGCCTAACGTAAGCTCAGTGTTACATCAATCTAACAGTTATGTGGATTAAAGCTTAGGCGACACATGGAGAAATGAAGAAGAGCCCTAAATGACGTGAAACTGATGGCTAGTTCTTTTTCGAAAGGGCTAATAGAACGGTTTATCCGAATGCAAAGGTTGCTTTTGGCATCAACGTCACTTATACCAAATGTGAGCATTGTTTTCGCTCCAGTTTTTTTTTAATCTAACAGGTGCTTGAAGCGTTCAGTAGAGGAAGAATCTCATTCACTAGTGTATGAACACTGAGCCATTGGCCCTTATGAGGATGGACTTTTTATTATAGCTATATCGTCATGTCATTCTTCGTGTTCTATTTTGCAGCTCCCCCAGTTTCACGAATCGTCAACCTAACCCGTTCACCCATAGCACCTCCTAACATCAACCGGGACCTGTTGAATATTAGACCAACTTGAATACAGGTATCGTGTAGCGTTTTCTTATCCGGTATACGTGGTTGCCGAAGTCGACTCAACCAGTCCGTTTTGCTCTAGGTTAAATTGCCACTACCGTTATACTATGGTTCGTTATAATGCGGAGCACAGGGCCAAACCAGTGGGTTGCATATTTTTAAACACGTTTACACTGACGGTCAACTGGTTAGCTTCTCAGTTTCCAACACAGTATTAATTTTATGCCCTTCCACGTTCTTGTTGCTTACTCTGCACAATTCCTTTCTGCTATTCCCTGAACAGTTATCAAAGAATTTCGGGTAAATTTTTGTTTGTCCTTCGACATTTCCGATCCGCTACACCTAACTTTCCGTTTGGCAGATCTGATCAGCATACTAACAGTAGAAGAATCTAACTCAATAGTCATGTTGTGGAAATCATAAAACACAAATTCAACTGTAACTGCCTAGTGATGTATTCATATCGATTGCGTAGGTGATTACAAGTGTACGACCAATCAGCTGCACATGAATGGGTGGTGAAATTTACACCTTCATTGAAAAATCGCATGCGCACAAGAAAAACATCGTTATAATTCACTAATTGGTTGCTCTAAAGAGAATAAAACCTGAAGACTAGCCATCTCACGTATACATGAGTTGCAGGGAATGAGGCATTCCTCATACTTATTCTCTCAGTGAGTATAAACTTTGTGTTGATCACAATTTACATATAACCCGTGCGTAAACTATTCTTATAAACTGTGGCTTGACAAACATTTACGAACGCTATACTATTCTCATTGATGGAAAATAGCCATAATTAGTACACCTAACACTAAAGATATTCCTTGAAGGCAAATTCCAACGCAATGTCTTTAAGAGCAGATGCAATACTCGTGTTGTTCTAGAAATTATCTAACATGTTAACAAATTACATTCTTTTGCCACCCATGTCACTTACGCAGGGTACTCACAATACGCAAATGTGTCCAGTAAGACCCAGCTCAAAATTACAATAATGTACGATCGGCGCGGGAGGATCTAGTCGCAGTTATATCTCGTTGGGACAGCAGAACAACCTTTCAGCACTTTCTAGACATGTGGCCGTTCACCATTTCGACCGCGTCCCATGAGTTAACTTGAGATAAACGACAGTCTAGCAGGTGGCTGAGACCATTTACGTAACAGTTGCGAAGCAAACAAAGGTGAAAATAACTTGTCATGTGACCATGTCAAATAAATTTGGCGCTTACCTTTTCGTCACTCCTAAAATGCTAACCGTTGGTGTGATGGCCACCACGGAAGGGATCAGTGATCCAATCCACAGTTGTGTTGTCAGGCTGAATCTGTCTATCTAATCGAGGCCGTCGTCATGTACTTGGCAAACCGGAGGTCAACTTGAACACCATAGTACACTCTCATCTAAAACCGTTTGACGTGATTATACGACAAATCACTTTTTATTTTGCCCGTCAGATAACCATAGTGACTTAAACTGTTGTGTAAATGGCCCGAAGCTGACTGATCGGAACCAGACTGATCAGTGAATCATCCTTCAACTCGTTATCATATGACCTCCTCGGGACCAGGTCTGTTGTGATCATAATCTATTCACGCTTTGTAATCAAATGAGTTTCATTGTAATTTCATTATCTGTTACATGCATCTGTTATCGTTTTATAATGTGGTTCTGAGAAACACGCTAGTGCCTCAAGACTGTGTGAATAGCAACACTTCATTTGTAGTTATCAGAGAGTTGCCCCCTACCCAAAAGCTGTAAGATGATGTTCAATGCTGTTATCGGATCAATACTCTCAAGAAAGTTAATCTTCGATTAATATGAACCAGCCAAGTGTTCTGACTGAGGGACTGAGACAAAATCACTTATGTGAACGCTCAACCACTTTCGCGCGTGAGTAATGATCAGGTTGCCCGATCGTCTCGAAATGGAGACACAGTTACTGTCTGTTAACTCCAATCGATAACCCCGCGATTAGGACTTCATAGACAGGTCGAAATCTCCGATCCCATTAAACCTGCTAGGCGATATTTTAGATTACTGATGAGTAGCCGGGGATTTGGTTAATTTCCAGTTGAACATCACCCACAACTGATCGCAGCTGTCGCATCCCCATAGACTATCCAGTCGGCCCCTTTCGAACACCGTGTCCGTGGTTCAAGTCCCGACAGTAGTGATGATATGCACTACTGACGAGCTCTAATGAGAGCAAAACTCGAGTCTAGTGCTTCTTTTCGAAAGGGGCTGACTGGATAGTCTATGGGGATGCGACAGCTGCGATCAGTTGTGGGTGATGTTCAACTTGAAATTAACCAAATTCCCGGCTACTCATCAGTAATCAAAAATCACTTATGGTTAGCCTCTGAGTTTCCTTGTTGCTCATTGAACGTACCGTTCACCTTCTGCGACTTTCCACGGGTCTATTTTTTATCCAACGTCTCATCACTAATCAGTGTGTGATAAGTTGTTGTTGTTGATAGTCGACTATGACAACCGGATCACAAGGCATACAACTGAAACTAACAGGTTCACTACTGGCTTATTCTAGGCTGTATGAGACATCACTTGTGTGAGTTGATTCTATTGTACCAGCACGAACTAAGATTCACTGGCATTCTAGTAATATATTTGTCAGTTTCTACCACGGAATGTTTATTTTCGAAGAACAAGAACATGCAGCGCACTGTTTAATGTACATAGTTGGGCGAAAACTGAGAAGGAATGTTTCCACTGCCCAGCCCGCACAGACCTGACACGCACATTTTATATCAGCTGCATTTCTCTTGCCTAGGATTACTGCGCTTATAACGACTTATACCGGATGAGTGTCTACTTACTCGGTGTAATGAAAACGATTTACTGTTCATTTGGTTCGTAGGTTAAATTTGTCCGCACGAGCTTTGACGGAACATCAAAATTCAGTCTACTGCGTGCCCTTATTCACGTGACCAATTTCGAAAGCCTTAGTCTTTCTTTACTTAAGATGGATGTTTTACAATAAATCGTATGAGCGGTCTCGGTTAGCGGTGCGGGCAAGGGACAATACACCTACTCTACTCGGTATTCAAAACAGCTGTTTCAACAATTGAACCACACCCTGTGTTGCTGGCCTGCTCATGTAATCTGTCCAGCTGACTGAAATGAAAACATGACTCATCAGTAGTCTTTCAACATTACGATCGATTGCCAACATTTTGTCTCTATCAGTCAGCTTACAGAGTTTGATTAAAGTTCGAATGAATTTCACACGTAACAACAAGCAAGAAGCGTTCACCGGATAAATGACCGAGGTTCCCTAGAGGTCACGTGAACAACGTTTACCGAGATACTCACAGCAAAAGAAAATTGTTCTACTCACTTTTATGTACTGGTTGTTTGGGCAGTGTGCGCCGGCCAAAGTGTAGCCTGTCTGCATGAAGACAATATGGCTACGATAAATTGTGTATGTTGGATCGGGGCGGTCTCAGAGCTTTACACCACTCGACCATGTGATTAATCGCCAGTGTGAACTTTTGTTATCTGTTCGTAGCAAGTGACTATGAGGTATTTGTAAAGCCACTTGGAATACTGACATTTCTGATCAAAAGATTATGTATTGTTTGGTTTCATTCCTTCTCGGAAAGGGAATAAACTATCGTTACCTGTCAATCCATGTGAAGATAACATCACAGTGACATTTTCCAATAGATCAGGGAATTGGTACTTCGGGGCGTCCTTTCGTCCTAAACATCACTTGAAAGGATCCATGCAAAGTTATAATATCCAAGGTGTATTGCTGTTTACCCATCCATCTGGTATGCCATAGGACAAATGCAAGCGAAAACTAGTTTGGAGAGGTTGAGGATATCGGTACTGCGAGATCATGAAACCGCTGAAGTTAGAAACGGACGTTATGGCATGTTCATAGCCATTACGGAATTGGTTAAACTCATCTTCAGGATAAGACGATGTTGTTTAATAATAGTGCACTTCTGAGCGGTGGTTGTTAGTAATCCAAGATTGGTTATAGTCTGCAAGACCGCAATACCAAACCAGTTGGAAGTATGGAATGAATGTACTATCAAATTTTTTTCGATGGGTTTCGAGTGTGAGTCGAAATGATGTTTGTCACACCATCCTATTCTCAGTCATAAAATATCTGCCAAAGAAATGACAGTCCCGACTGTACCACTGCCCTTCATACAGTCACTTGCCACATGTAACTTGGTTACTTTCTTTCAGCACTATGGTAAGGGGATATGGAATGGGTGTTCTTTCATTTAGAGCCTCCTGATGGTGACCGTGATGTACTGCAGGTTTTGTGGAGGATGAAACGTGACCTATCTAAACAGATGAAAGTCCAGCTAGCCGTTCAACCATTTGTGGGCTGGTGATACAACCCCATTTCGTGTCAATTTTGTTTCGCAAACCTAAACACGTTTGTAACGCGGTTTACTTATGAAACTAACGGGGGGTTCATAAATTGTCACAGTAAGAACGATCTATGCGTGTACGTTCCTCTCTCTGTGATCGCCGATGAAAAATTGTTGTTATGTCCGCAACAAGGCCATCTGTTTACCCCACACTCGTGCTGAGACTCAAGTTGTGTTCTGATTGGTCGCGCCTTCAAAGATGAACGGCTCATTCGTTCACGAATGACACTGCCGCCTGTAAACGTGACGATACAGTTTGCGCCTCTACTGAGTCACGTGTTCTCTCTACCGTTGTTTTAGTCAGGATGACTACATGTTGATTGCACACATACAGGAACACGGTTGTGTTGGATGGTTTGTAGATATAAAGAAAAACTGAATGGAACTAAATAAAAGGAAAATTCGATGATGTTTTTATTGCAATCATTTCAACAATGGACACTGAAGCAACATTCCATCAGACAAGGATATTGACTTGTGAGATTTAGCTAGAATAACGGTTAGGAAAATTGTAGAGTCGTTTGTTTCTGACGCATAGGCTTATCGATTAATGTTTTGAAGCATTCAGCCGATTAAACCGTGACCATAGAGGTGAGCATTACGTTCCAATGTGAACAAATCCTAACTGTGACGTAGTTCTGTCTGAAACAGTTCGTTCCCTTGATGAATGATGATAAAACAATGAGAAGACGCAATTCATGTGATGTTCTCCGGAGCAACATTTCGTACATTCTGATCACACATGGACATGTAACTAATTTTAAACGAGTCAAAATTCCATAAAGCGGAAGTCATCACTTACGGGATTAAACAGATAGACACCGAAAATGAAAAAGTCAAAATTGTGGGAATGCTGACCACCAGGGTAGCCGCAGTGCCAACACAAATTGTTTTTGAACACACAGGAGGGGACTGTGACGTTTAATGGTCAAAGCCTCAGCAAACTGCAGTATGCGTTTCCGGTTGCTCCGAAAGATCACTGAGAACGCGTCAGAAACGTTGACTATGTGTCCTGTGTGTATTATGTGCCTTGCAACGGAAGATGCGGGGTGCCGTCCATCGGCATCTATACAGGCTCCTGGTGTTTCTAGCTGCGTTTCCAGCCATTTGAGTACATGCTGCTTGATACGAACAGCTAGTTGTCGGTTTGTCCTCCTTATGTAGCTCATACTGCAGTTACACGAAGTTGAACCAGGCTCCCCGGAACTTAAAACTGACGAGAGAGAACGAAGCGAATGGCTGTCTTCCGTACCTGGACATTCTAGTCACTCGAAGACCAGATGGCACAGTAGGGAGACCCGTCTACAGGAAACCTACCTGGACTGGACAGTACATGCATTTTGAAAGCTTCTGTTCGGTGCAGCATAAGAGAAGTCTAGTCAGGACGCTTTTCCATAGACCACGGCGGATTTACACTGAAGACAACCTACAACTAGAGTTAGACTTACTAACAGACACTCTGCCGGTCAACGGGTACCCCTGCGATTTATTGAAAAGTACAGTAAAGTCGTCATTCCAACTGTAAAAGTGACGACGGTACCGAAGAGGACAGTGTATTTGGAGCTCCCGTTTCTAGGGGACAGCTGGTCAACAATGACGAGGAAACGCCTAACACCAGCTGTATCTAGGAATTATAACGCTGCAAAGTAGTTCTGTCTGCCTGATCCACTACTCAATTCCGGCGGGTGACCTCTGAAATGTTCATCCTTACATTACTGAGAAGAATTGTGCCGGTGGGTGATGCGAGATGTGGAATATTTTGTAGGTGAGAATTAGGTCTCCCTTGATGTTTTTGTAATTCGTTGTAAATTAACTTAATTCCCCCACTCTTTCCAGGAGCAAGTTTATCCTGAGTCACAAAATCTTTATAGTGGTCCGTCTTTGAACATTTCCAACGAGTGCCAAATCGTTCTTACGATAAGGACGAAAACCTGAACGTTCATATCCAGGTGTGGGCGGATTATATAGGCGAACATCGTCTAGAACACTTCGGATTGGAAAGTTTCACATATTTCGTGTTTTTTATCCACGAGGGTACTCTTTTTAGACAAACTAAACTGTTTGCCACTTTGGTCCCTAGGGGTATTTTGCATTCTGATACCAGCAGCTTTATGTCGCCAAGATGATAATCACGACAGTTTTGATGGCCAGTTTGCACGATTTTACACTTATTGACACTGAATGGCAAATCTTTTTCTGTGGAGCATTGACTTAGGTGAGGTCACCAACTCCTCTGGGTATTTTAGAACTCACCAGAGCTTTGTGTCGTCGGTGTAGAGAAAAATCGGCAAGTTGACTACACTGTGTCGTTCAAGAACGAAAAGAATGAGTAACAGTTGTCCTAAGACCGATCCTTGGGGGATGCCACTGATAGCAGGGAACCGCTCTGAAAGTCACCTATCCACTTTGACGGTTAACCTAAGTTCAGTCGGATAATCCTTTATCCAGATGGATGGGAGCACATCGAGGTCATAGCTACTGAGTTTCCACAGCAAGCTGAAATGATCAGCTGTGTCTAACGCCATGGAAAAGTCAGGATACATACATCAACGGGTAGTCCTATGTCCGCAGCTTTCAACTAAGCATCAAGAATGATCCGTAGATTCATGAAGCATACGTATAATCCAGGAATGCTGTGTTTCTTCCTAGTGATGACTTGGAGATCATCAACTTTGATCCAAAGGGAGTCATCTAATAAACTCTCCGTTCATTTAAATACTCTAAAAAGGAACGTTATTGGTTGAGAGTTTGATGGGTCTTCATTTGACCCATCTTTGTGGACTGTTTCCAGACTATCGGTAGATGGTCGGTTGACAAAGAGTGATTGAAAAGTGCTGTGAGCGGTTTTGCTAATTCTGCAGCGCAGCATTTAAATACGACAGAGAATATGAAGTCTGAAAGGGGTGAGTTGCTGGTTAGTAGCATCTCTAATCTGATTCTGACTTGTGACACTGAAACATGGAATGATTCAGTTTAGTTGCTGCTTGTGTGCTCAAAAGTCACTAGTGATTTCCAGTTATGAACACTTACGTACTTGTACTTACAGTGCTGATCGCCTCTGCATCCGCATTGATGAATCCACTAGAAGTTTGTACTTACGGGATACCAACCATACTTCTTGTATGTGGTGCGAATTTGCTGTGGAAAAGCTTAGGATCAAACTTTAGCTTTTGGCAGGATCACGCTGACGGCCAAGTTGTTCTGTGACAGGAGACGTCGTACGATTGTACCGCTTGATATACCGATAAACGCGAGTACAGTTTGGTTTGGTTGGTACTTGATCCAGGATAAACGTTTCAATGTAATCAAACATTTGGTTCTAATCCATAGACGTCTAAGCTTTCTAATAAGTCATGAACACCTTACTGGAACATTGTTAGTAATAGCATCGGAGAGTTCCTCAACGATGAACTGTAAGTGATCATCTAAGAGCAACTGACGGAGCTGGGTGATTCAGCCTTTCTAGGGTATCTTCATCCATGAGAAATGTGTCCTGTGATAGGTCTTCATATATATTAAGGAATATATTTAGTATCCTATAGATAGCCAGATAGTCAGATATTCACGACCCCTACGACCAAATGTAGCTGTGACATTTAGACTGTTTGCCACTCCAACCTCATTGGTAAGAAGGTAATCAATACAAGACGGCGTCTGACCCAACCGCCACCTGGTACATTCCTGGACATTCTGAAATACTCTTGCTTCCATTACTTCTTCGAAGAAATTCTCACCAAATGAATCCGCTGCAGTGTTGACTAAATGATTCTTGAAGCTCAGCTCAGGATGATTAAAAACTTCCATTGTCGACTGGTAAATCGACTGATAATAGCAATGCTTTAGGAGCAAGTTGTAATACTCTAAGTTTCCACCACCTCGGATAGCCTTCCTCGGGAGTGTTGAAATCAAAATCCCGTTAACAACCGAGTTAACAATAACATGCTAAACGCGCCGCTCATAGTGTTTGACTTCATATGTACTCAATTTGATGCGGACATTCTATTATCAATGTTTGAGCTTAAATAAAAGTTGATATTCTACGTAGAATGTTGTATAATGGCGTGTCTGTATCTCTATGCTAAGAAAACGACCTGTAAGTCTCGCCAATCAAACAAATGAAGTTCCGGATGATGCTGAATACTTACCACAGTAATTCCGGAAGAACCATAGCAACCTGTCTTGACTACGTGAGATCTTTAGGTGCAATCTCAAATAAAGGGCAGCACCAAATCATTCACCTGTCTTTCCATCACTACAGAACACTTTCATATCAAGATAGACACGTCAGCATGCCACACTTTTTTCTTATATCAGATCTCCGATGTCTACTATAGGTGGGTTTCGCCAGGAACAAGAGTTTTGTAACCCGTACAGTTCATTAAAGAGTAATAAAGCTTTCATGCAGAAGCGGTACAAATGTGCAATTTCACTACTTACAGTATCCATAGCAGATGAATCTATTTGAATAGGTTCGCCCAGTGATAAGTGTTGAGTCGGTATGCTGTAGTGTACTTTGAGACCGCTATCCCCTATTGGATTAGCGGTGATTCAGGCTTTTTAGAACACCCGGACCGAATTTGGTATCTGTGTGGAGGTCATCTGATGTAATATTAAAAACAATATCACTGTGTTTTCTGGTTGTCCACAATCGGATCTGATGTTTTCTGATTTACCAGAATGATACCTGATCCGAAAAGTCAACGGTGAAAGGTCTTCGCGAAAACCTGCTTGCGCCTGTTTTATGTTTTGCTGTTTCGCAAAAAGAAATTAAGTTTTTTGTTACTACTATCTCTTGGTTTGGAAGATCATTTGGAAGATCCATTTGTGGAGGAAACTTGCTGCTTTCCCGGACCTGGCAAGCCTTTGTTGAGTCAGTTTCCATTTATATTGGAGATGAAGACTGACGAAATTTCAGAGGAACTACTCTCAAAACTGACGGTTCAGCCTCGTTTGCCTAAACAGTAATGTGGCGTTTAAAGTTTATTAGGAACACTTTTATTTGTGAGAATACAAGTAACGGCCAACAGAAGATTTCGCATTCCGGATAGTGCGGACTGAGTAATGCTGGGACAATTGTGATTAGAAAAAATACATCTGTTGTAGACTTCACTAAGGTATTTGGCACTTTTTAATCCAACTACATTGCCCCAAAGTTGTGAATTTAAATGCATGCATGTCATTAGTACAGATGATACAGAGCATATATTAAGTGATCATTTCGCACACTTCTGTGCAAGGTATTAACTGATCAGAACCACTTTGTGGTTTTGGCAGATCAGGTCGTCTGTGCTACTGTTTGTTTCAAAACCATCCACAGTGTACGAAGTTCTGTGTTTATATGTCATGGGTTCTTTGTGAAATTTATGTAACGGTTCCTCGACGACCAAGCTAAACAATTCACATTTTGATGTAAACCTCACAATAGGAAAGATGACACTACTATTGCGCACCCGAAAAGGTTACCAGAAATTTACCATTGTCACCGTGCATTGAAACGTTCTATTCTCCGGTAGTACCAATCTTCCATCGTCCCAAAGGTTTTCTATGTGAAATTAGGTTATTCGGCCATTATTGGTACTGAAATTTGCTCGTAATAATGAAGTATAACATATGTTTGTGTAGTCGTTGCGATCTGTTTACATCAACCGGAATGTATTTAACTGAGAAACACCTAACATCTTAGATATAATTCTTCATCCCGTTGTGGATAAATATTGATATCCTCTAGATCGTTTGTGTTGCATAATACAAACTGGACTGCTACAGGATTTTGTTGAGTACCGTCTTAAATCATTTTCACTGCCTTGTAATCCTTCTCCCGAACATTTCTAAATTGTATGCCCATTTCTCACCCTTCTCTTTCTCTGAGAGATGCATTTTATCTGGCACAACTGAAATAACTGAATGCGGTGGTGGTTAATTCACGAGTTCTGTTTCGTTAATTCACAATAAAAATTATCGTTGTCTATGTCCAACTTATTTCGAGCAGTACTCTATTAATAAGAGGAGTGTACACCAGGATCTTAGCGTTTTCATAGATAACATGAACGACCAAATCGCTTGCTTGTTTCGCTTCCGGTGTTAATTTTATTCAGTGTAGCTGACCTACTGGTGTTGAGATAGCCGAAGAGTGTTTACTAAACACTGTGTTGCTCAGTACTAAGCTATTCTTCAAGGTGACACTATTCCTAGTTAGCAACGGACCCGTACGCTACACAAACATGAATAACATTTTAAAACAACCGCTTTTGCGAATCATATCTCGTATAAACTCAGTGCAATAGTATTATTTATGCCTGCTTCGCAATCATCTGGTCAGGGTTCGGTTCCACGTCCCAATACAGATAATCGGCAATGACAAACTTTAACATGAGCAAGACTCCGTGACTTCAAAATGATCCATCTGCTACTTGATACTGAAAACCGTTGCCAAGAATACAGCATGAATAAAAGTGACAAACTTGACTGACTATGGTTGAACTTGTCAGCTTTTTCTGCTCAACATCTAGGTTACTTACAGAATGAGACAGTTTTTTGTCATCAAACTAGACCAGGCTAATGCGAAATGAGAAGCAGAACGACAAAACAGAAAACAGTTTAATAACAAAGAAATATTCACTCAGAAAATGTCGAACGATAAAGAATTAACTATTCAGTTCGTCGACGCCAGTTTCAACTAGTGGTGGCAAACCACTGTTTAATAAACAATCCGTTTTTCACTAAGAACACGAAACATACTGGAGGGGAGCTACACCAACCTCTACTCAAGCGTACCCTCTCTCATCAGCTTCCACGACCAACCTTCAATTTTTGATGCGATATAGTCGGAGTTAATAGTTGACATACTACAGGTGAGCGGAACACACGTCATGAGCTCAGTTGTTCAGGTTCTAACCTGAGAGAAACAAATCTGAGTAGTGTGTTTTATTCGCTCTGATTCTAAAGGTAGCAACAAGCTGGGAAAGCAGAAAGTACTAAAATCCAGTTTAATTTAGAAGAGATCCAAGTTCTGGACTTCGGCGGGATTCGAACCAACAACAGAAACAACATGCCCAAAAGCGGCAAATGCTCTCCAGATTTGCCTTCTAAATTATCACATCTGCCAAACTACTTATCAGTAACCCAGCTCAATTTCTCAACCCATCCAACTAACCTGTGCGACCTATACAAATCAAGTAATTGTACTGTTGACGGGCGTTAATGTCTAGTCAACATAGCCAATTGTAATCTGTATACGCCTTGGGTGTGTTGAGTATCAGTAAGGTTTCTGATCACTCAGTTCCAACGCCAGACATAAAATGTGACGTATAGATTGAACATCACCCACAATTGATCGCAGCTGTCGCATTC
>LUCH01001202.1:4577-47254 GCA_013368495.1 Paragonimus heterotremus | reverse complement strand
TAACACACTTATTAATAGCGTAGGCTATAGATGAAGCTCTGTGACATTACACGTAGAAAGGTAGCCTACTCAGTCTAGTGAAAATGCTGCCTCCTAATGCAGTGAAGTTGGTCTATAGATATAGACATTTGACATGAGGTCACCTGGAAAGTATTTAGTGTTCGCGAGAAAATGGTCCGCGGTCACCAGAAACATTATGGTCAACTCGATAATTAATGCTTGAAACAAAACATTCCGATTAATATACATTTTGAAAGTGGTCAATTACGAAAGTAACACATTTGTTTAGTTAGTTAACTGGATGATTGTGTGTTTAATTACCTAATTTATTAGTAAGGTCAACTGGCGTACAGTTAAGGGAACTGTAATTTAGCTGAACTCCTCCAGAATCATCAGCGTCTTTGAAAAGAAAGATGTTTGAACGTAATGGCTAACGTTTAGTTACGGCACAGACGAATACTATGTACACTAGGTCTTGCCTATCCATCCAATCGGAAAACTGCGTTCTCCCAGTGAGGTTATTCTAAATCGCTTTGATCAAAGTATGTTTAACTGCGAACTCTAAAAACAATTGCCTATAAGTGCCCATGAATTGGTAAATGGCCCATGAGTTCATTAGAAGTAAAACGGTGTTTTGGCGAACAGTCTGTTTCCGCTTATTCATCATCAGGCCAATTACATAACAGTTTACAACATCATGGTTGTCAAGCCATCAAAATCAAAGGCAATTATCCACCGGTTTTGAACTGGATAGCCATTCGATAACAAAACTGATCTGCGTAAGCCTCGAGTCGGTAACGGGAGGCCATGATAACCGTAGAGCCTGTACGAATTCCTTCCTTGCGCACAACTGTGGATTGCGCAATCGAATTCCGATCACTTCCACGGTGGCCAGAATACTAAATTGGATTCCTCTGGGTTGGCAACTGGTCAGGTGGTAAATGAGCTGGGAAGCCACTTCCAGTGAGACTTGATGCCCTGAGTCAACAGGGTGCACCAGAATTGCACTCGCAATGGACTTCACCTCTCCCTTAGCCAGCCATTTTGGGTGGTGTCCACGTACCGTCTGAGAAAGGAGCCTGGTAGTGCGACCGACGTAACCTAGCCTACAGGAGCATGTGAAAGATTAGACACAAAATGAGGTCACATATTTAGGCAACATATCTTTGAATTGTACGTGGACTACCTGGTTGGATCTGAATGACGTTCACAGTTATGCCACACTGTAGGTCTTTTAGATGGCGTTACTTAATCTACGAATCACCAACTCAGTCAACTCACCTTTGTAGTCCAACCTCATGTAAACCAAACTATTTTCCGCAGATGGGAGCTTAACGTTTGATTCTGTCAGTGTCATGTCTATCCACGAAGTTGACAAGATAGGCGTTCTCTGCGGATATCCAGCGTAGAAACGCCATTGTTACCTCAGTCATGTCATCAGTACATATTCTCATAGCTCTTTATGTTACATTACGAAGAAGGCTTCTCTTCTATTCGAGGGGTACGTAACTGAAAAATTGAGTAAACTGGCCGTTCCAAGTCCCCTTCCTGTGAATACCCCTCTGGAGTGAACCGTCTGCACGACAAAAGTTAAGCTCTCATCTACGGAAAATATGTTGGTCTACATGGCGCTGGACTACAAACGCGAGGCTTTGGCTGAACTTGTGACTCGTAGGCAAAGTAACCCAGTCGGTATTGTCAGTGGTGCTACTGCGGCCGCCGCCGTTGATGCTGTTGATGCTTCCAGAGTGTTCCCCACGCTGACAGTCTAACTTACGGATGTCAGTGAACTTTCCCTTGAAGCAATGGTGATGCTAGCTATCATACCAATGAAAGGTTTGTTAAAAAAATAGCCCGGGTTGAGAACAACTTAACATCAGTAAGAACAACGTACATATTCTAAGACGCAAAGCGTACCGGTTGTTATTTTCTTTCACTAGGCAAGTGTTTCTTTGTATCGTCAAATAAACATCGCCCAATCATACTCACGATTATTTGGTAATGTAATGTGAACCATACTGTTTATTACATTCTGACATACGGTTTCGTTGCACACACTAACCCGACTTAAATTTCACGTTCTTTCATCTGTCAGGTAAAAGCTGAAGAAAATAAACCAACCATGCCACTTTCCAGCCAAACTCTCATCGTTGAAAACTTCGTGAAATTAACCAACTCATTGCAACCATACGAGACAGGAGGTGTGTTGAACTATGTGTTTGAACCGGTAACGAATGCAACCACATCGGAGGTGTTGCTCAAAGCGGCCACTTTCAACGGAAGCACAATTAAAGATCTTGTTACCAACACGTTTTTAAAGAGAGATCCCAGTTTTCGTGTGTTAGATGTACTACCACCAGAGGTGAGGCCGACGGAAACGGGAGGAAGTAACTATCTGCTGTTCTTGGCGATTGGTACCCTCACATTCCTCATTACCCTTGCGCTGGTGATCGCCACCTTGATAATTCCATGCATAAGACAAAGATCGGGATCCAAAGGCAAAGGAGGAGTACGTCCACTGCTTTTCATCATTTATGACTACGTAAATGTGTGAGACGTCTCAGTGAATATCATGGCAGCACATAATGACACAGTACCTTTCCTAGAGCGAGCAATGATGGAAACGATGGAATGTTTTTCTCGTGAAAGGTTCAATCTTTTGTGGGTGGAATAATGCTCACGTCCACAGACCGATAGTTTTGATCGAGTGCAGTTGTGAAATAACAACTTTATGTTAGTACCACACACGTACGTCGTTGAATTTCGAACAAAATCTAGGAGAAAGAACATTTTTAGTGGGTCATGCACAATTTGACCGTTCAGAGTTCCAAGCCGTGCTCTAAAAGTTTCGATTGGTTTTGTGATCAACACTTTAGGTGTCCCCGATTTTTCGGCAACAGACTGCTAGAGCTTCTGTTCCTCACTGCTCGTCAGAAAAACGATAACTCTCCCCACGGTTTTCAGGGCTGAAAGCATAGCCAGTCTATTGTTACCAGTGATCCGACAAAGCCGTCTCGATGAGACACAGTTGAAAGGAATTTCGTACGGGTGACCGTCGCATAATTTTGGGACATGCTCAAATTATAGTAATTTATTTTCGCCTTGGAATTTTCTCACGTCATCTCTGCTGATATCATTCCGACAACGCTGCTGCAGTTGGTAGATATTTTGTCGAGCTTTTGGAAACCGGTTAGCGGCATTAAGGTTCATGCTGTGGAAGTAGCCTTGGTGTGATCATATTGGCCCACATCTACCTGACCGCCAAAGCGCTCTAAGATATATTGTGTTCCCCTCATGTTTCACAGCCTTTTTACCTGTCCTACCAACACCATAGCTGTGGTGTTCCATCTTGGAGGGCTCAAGAAAGGTAACGTCATCTTCCAGTTGTAAAAGCTGTTGTAGATGTCAGTCTGATAGTCGGGTTTGTTGCTGTACCTGAGGAATTTTTCATAGTCGACACAATGACAGACCGCGATCTCATAAGCGACCCTGAGGTATGCTTACTGTTACGTTTGGTTGGAATGGGCGGGTGGTACTCAAAATGATCCACACTATTAATCAGAGCGTAATGACATCAAAGTTAACAGCATGGTTACTGTCCAGTTCAAACTACAGAAGCTACGGTAGACGTGACCTCTTCATTGGCCCTATCAGCAAGTAGATAAAATCAAGCAATATTCTGTGCCTGTCCAGCTACTGATAGTGGTCATTTTCTTCGTTAAACCAAAACACACTTGCACGTTGAATGCAGCTTACTGCTGTGTGTGTTTATCAAATTCACCTCTAACAGTCAGGCGCCTATGCGTCCCTAAAAGGTAACTGTTTGTAGATTTGAGTACTTAACAATTTTCACGTTTTCCACTCGTAACTGACATAATTCCTAATTCATCGTCCATGGATCCCGGTCGACTACAAACTAGGCATCGAAATGGTGTATAAATTATTAACTCGCTCCAAAGTGCGCGTCATGACGCCCGGATAAAGTTTGTTCAGAACAGACACCCTATTTGGAAAAGATTCAAGGCTGACGGTAGGTTCTTTTTGTAGAAAATTTGGAACCGAACGTGGGTTTCCCCGGGTACTCCGTGGTCACTTTCAGTTGCCGATGATCAAAGCTAGCAGACCCAGGTTGTGCGCCAGATTTTTTTGCAGAAATCCCCATATTTCTACCAATCTGTGAATACCCTGTTTTACTCAATGATCATACCGACCACAACTAAACGATTGCCACAACACTATTTAGGCCGGTAGTTGTCAGAATTACTTGGAGTGCTTGCTGTCTGAATATTTGCGGTGTTCTCTCTACCTGATGGAAATGAATTACTTTTCACCATGAGAAAAACGTCTCCTGTAGAACGGGACCATAAACATATTATAAGAATTATCATTCCTAGTACATACTACTTGTTGATAGACAACTGTTAACACATTTTGCAGTATTGTCATGTTATAGGAAAAAAATGTCATGGCACCGGTCCAACAGAACTTTCCTGTTTACTTTCCTTAAGTTTCATATTTAGTCACCACTTCACAGAAAATCACTTCTAAACCCCAAACAACCTCTATCTTCGATTAAACAGTCAGGTGAATGGATTCAACTTTTGGTCAATATCACTACTCACGTTAGTTTCACGAAAGTACACTGCTAGAAGAATGATTCATGTGCCGTACCAAACTTGACTCTAGAACACGCAAACACGGAGGTAACTTTTCCTTTATGCCAACATGTATACGTCACAATACACCACATAACACCGGGTTGCTGTAGCAGTGACGGTAAACAATCTTGGTAGAAAAAATGTATGATAGGTAAATGTATGGAAACGTAAGACTGAAAGTCTCTCAGAAGTCTGAACAAAGTTCACGGGCCACTTTATTTCTCCACCTGTGTAAGTTTTTACCACTAGAATGTTGCTGGGGTGTGCCTGTTAGTCAAGCGATACACGAGGCCACAGTTACATTTAATCGACGACTATTAGTTAATTCCGAGAAAATGAAGGTTATCAACATGTGACTGTTAAAATTAGCCATCCTGGAAGCAAAACTACTTCCGGCTGTATAGATTAAGTGGTTCGGTGCTAATAAGGGCAAAGACGCGTTCATGACTTTGAAAAAGATTGTGGCGGTCGAATTTGACTGGAGGATGAAGAGCTTCAAGTGTTCGATTCAGACAGATTCAGGTTTTGCGTGTTACAAGGAGGAATACAGACGATCGAACGGCCAGCAAATACACTGTAAAATATCCACCACTCAATTAGCCCATACAGGTGCCAACGCGCAAACGTGCACGTGAATTTCACAAGTGTGTTCCAAGTACTCACCAGTCTTGTGACGCCTCTCAAAAGAAGTGAGAGTGGACATTGCTTATGAATCGGGTCAGAGACATCCTCACGATAGCAAAGGTGAAATCTTCCAGTGGTTTGATTCCGACAGGCCACAGGTTAGTCGAATACGCATATTGCAATTTGTCGCCTACTACACACCTAAAATGCTCACTGTTGATAGTGAAATTTCTTGTGCACAACAAGAAACGGACAGTCAAGCGTATAGGATAGTCACCGTATCGGGTGATGTTGATGTGCACTGTGGTGAGTAGTTATAGATGAAGATAACTGTCGTGAATGGGGTACTGGGCAGTCGTCTGCTAACAGCATTCACTCTACTTGTCAAATATCAATGGCTGTTTAAGTAAGCACAAGAAATACCGACAGAAGGAAAACGAAATGGCCAATGAGCGCCTGTATTTTGCTAACAGCCTTCGGAAACCGTACTTAATTTTAAGAAAACCACATATCCTGGTTATAAGTTTATCGGCTACATTTTCAACAATTGTTAGACACGTCCATCTTTACAATCCCCAATTGCACTCAGACTGTGTCAGCACTACGAATGTGAGCGCAACAAAGTTTAGGTCATTTTAGTTAATGATTTCTTTTGAGTGAAAGGCATATTTTTGGCAGGTTTTAGTTTATACCGTAATCTCTCTTCTAGTAGGACACATGGATATCTGGATTACACGACAACCAATTTATGGATCAATGATTTGCAAATATCCATCAGAAGGTAATCCTAGCACCCTACTATGATAAACTTATAACTGAACTAGATCGAACTAAGCAACATCGTCTACAGGTTAATCAGCAGTGGTTTCGTTAACAGAGTCATGCTTAGAGTTTCAATCGATTTTCGTGAGTAATCGTTTATCCACTTTGAACACTACTTCCTTGTTATTGCAGCTACCGTTTCCAAGTGAACTTCACGGTTAACTCTTTCTAATTAGTTGCAATAGATGACCACCTTTCTCTTCTTAGACCTAATCCATAGTACATAGCAATGCAACTACCGAGGTTTGAAATCCGGTCCACATCCTTATACGACGATTTTTTGACCACTATCACAAATTGCCGTAATAGCTAAACTTATTTGACGGTGTAATTTTCCAACTTATGCAATAAAGAGTGAATTAGAGGAAAACCGTCACCGGTCAACAGCTAACGAGGTTCCCATCAGTTTCAAGAATACATTAGTTATGTTGGACATTCGGAGATGGAAAACTGGCGATCGGTAATGGTATCACTTTTGTTCCGAACTGTTTATATATTTAGTTACCAGTAAACATGTTTGCAGGCGATTGTGTTAATGGGAAAAATACTCCTGATTGATTAGTGTTCAAAGGAGTATTTCAGTCATCTTCATGTATGTTAATCTCCGTTTTTATGAGATTAAATCTACTTTTCTTCCCCTCTTTTTCTTCAAAGAAAACGAGTTACATCGCTCTGGGAATAACTACGTTGGTTCTGTTGGTGTTCGCGGTCTTCTGCTTCATTTTCGCTTGTCTGGCATTCGACTACGTGATAAAAGGTGTCGGTACATCATCCGATACACCTTCTGGCAATTCATCGGGCCTCCGACAAACTTTAAATTCTCTGTTTAATGAAACAAAACAACTTCTGCAAGAAGTGCCCGAGAATGGACGACGGATAACCAATTTGACGTTGCACAGCGTTCAGGACACCGTGTTTGTGAGTTTGTTGAACATGACACATCGTTTGTAGTTATCGAAAGCCCACTCACAGCGGAAGTAACAGACACGAATACTTTTATTCGACGTGAAATTTTCATTCTGATTGAGTATGTTTGTTGCTGATCCGCTCATACAAACGACTGGCCCAATAGTTTTGGGCAGCGCTTTGATTGGCCGATGAATTAGTTGACATTCATTCAAACTTCAGTGGACGATATATCTTTGCCAGGTCATTGTTATTTTCACCCTGTATCGATAATTCGCCGCGATGACCTTGGGGAGAATACCAGTGGACTAATTATGTAAGTACAAAATCTGTCCATTATAATGGACATTCCACACATACGCGTGTACGTTAATAGTGCATATTTTTCCGTGGACGCGTTTTCATCAGACAACCGTATTGACCACTGCGTGATTCACTTTACATTAAGCACAACTGATTTATCGTATTCAAACAACCACGTTCACTAAGGACTCACTCAAAACATTTGAGAGTATCTACAGCATACACAGTGACTATCTTTTTGACTCCATCCGATGATTTTCTAAACAGGACCTAGTCTCAGACTGCGATTACAGAAACCATACAAGTTGTTCAACAATATGTTGACCACTGGTAAGCGGTAGGTTTTGACCAATGGAAGTCGAACATCGCTCACAGTTGACCACTGCCTTCACATTTCCATGGACTGTTACGCTGGGCTTTTCCAAAAAGAAGCATTGGCCTAAAACCTGGCCTTTGTTGATGCTTGTCCGTAGTGTTCACACTTACCACGAACTGAACTCGTATTCCGACCGCATTCTAATGGGGAAGCCATGCTGACCGCCGCGCCATATTAAGCGTAACAATATTATCACATATAAATGATCGTGAATTCTTTTCAGTTACTCTCCGATCCAAAGACAAAGTCAACGAAGACAAGTATAATTGCACAAAAGACATTAAACAGTGATGTGGAAAAGATGTACAAGGGATTGGGCAGAAACACTCATATTGATTCCGTACCATCAAGTTCTTGATCGCGTGGGATAGAACATTCACTGTGCTATTCAGTGCATTCGATGGATTCTACTGCGTTCTGACAGTGTTAACCGGTTGTAACCTCAACTTTAGTCCGCTGCCTACGTCAGTGTTTCGTCTAACTGTCAGTAGAAAAATCAGTACGAATGTTGTACCATTTTGACAAAGCATTCCCGTTCTATCCCAATTTCATGTGATGGCATTTTTTCTACTCAAGCCCCGGCTTTTAATTTTCAGTCATTCTACTACTTACTGAACTCATTCGTCGCATGCGGCTTGCTCTGTGTTTTAGAACTTATGCTCTAGCCCCGAAAACTCAACTTTAAAAGTAGGTATCCTTGAGCTGGTACATGACGAGCATTAACAGAATGCATACAATCAGCCAATTTCTAAGTATAGTGGCCACTACATGCCAACGGTAAAATAACTGTCCAGAATGCAATCAGTAATACAATGTGGATGGGGCGAAATAATGTTTAACGTCTGAAGTAGAAGGACAGTATGACACCGTGAGGCCTAGTCAATGTGCCTTTTTATGCAAGTGAATGGGGTGTGGGGGATTCATGTACTGATTGTGAATTGACACTTATTTCATATTAATACCTAAAGTGTGATGGACGTTTTCCGGCCACCTGGGCTTTGGGATCCTGTGATTGCCTGAAGTGGTACGTTCCACCTGCGCACATAAACCAAATATCTGTTGTAGGGAAAACGTAACGGCTACTTTCAGTGAAAAATAATTCAGCTAATAGAAATGCGCATTCTATGACGGCGTCCGCGGTAAACGGAGTCACTCTGAATATAAAAGATCTTACGATGTAGGCCTCATATTTTAATAGATATGGTTCACGTAGGTGCTTGCACACATGCACATGCACATGCACACATGTTGGTTATATATATATATATATATATATATATATATATATATATATATACAGAAAAGATCTTCTCTGGGATGAACCAGGCATTTTTTCCATGTTGCAACAGGAAACAGGAATTTATCGTCCATTTGACAAATCGACCTGTAGTTCCATGAGTTGATCTTCTACTCACCTCAACATTGATTCTTCGTAGAGAATTGACTGTAAGCATTCATTGATATCCAATTGCTTTCGGAAGCTCTGTGATAAGTTAAACTATAATGTAGCTCCTTACGCAAGATACGGATGAGTGTTTTTAGAGTTTGACGTACAAATCAGTATCAAAAACTTGAAGCCTTTTGATGGGTTAGGAGTCGATATTCTACACTTCTATCGCGGGTTTACGACAGTCCCCAAACCCCCTGAGTCATTATGTACTGCAAGCTGGAACACAGTATGGTTTGTTTCTGACATTGAACATCCAAACTGGACCATATAACAATCCAACCCAGATAAAACTGACATCCATCTTCCGGTCACTAGTGGCTTGACACTCTCTTGACATTTTTGAGAGTTCTGATCACAAGAATCCATATAAATATACTGGTATATCCACATAAATTCACGTTAATCTTTTCACCGCAGCCACTGGTTTGATACAGTTTCTCTTCGTTTAACTCGAAACTGTACAGTGCAAAGTGATTCGTTGAAAAGTTTCACTGTTTGGTGCTTGACTAGTTCCATACTGTTACATAACGGGTATGAGCAAAAATATTTGGGATCAGTTCTCATCTAGTTTTAGATAGCAATATCGTGTGCTTCATTCACGAAACCTGGTGGTACCCATTAAACATGCCAAAACTTGACGACATCATCCGAGAAAAAAATTGCGGCCATAAAAACCTAGACTGGGACCTAAGTTGGGACAAAAACATCCAGGTGTAAAACAGGTGTAAAACATTGCCGGCAGTTTTACTCAAAATTTTTTCAATATGCTGTATGAAGAAACGCGGAGAAAAATTTATTAGTTTCAGGTTCTGTGAACTGATAATGCTAGTCTCACCTTTTGTGTCATCTGAAAGGGAAAAACCAATAGTACTGAGTCCGATTATTAAAACTGACTAATTCCTATCATCCACTGTCGAACAATTTTGGTTTAAATAGTCTTCTGGGTGTAGCGTGTAATATGGTTTGTCCTTCTGTTAGAACTAAACATGCAAGTACGCAGCACCCGATAGGTCATGTGATACGCGGGTCGTGTCATATTTACTTGTGAATGACTGAGTCGTTCAAGTACGCTTATACGGCCTTATTCATGACCGCAACTGTCAAACTTTCAAAACTTGTCAAATGTTAAGCTTGAAGCTGTCAGCTGCGCTCCCTTCTTTTTTGGGCCCATTAGATAAACGAAATCAATGCAAGAAACTAAAAGGTCACCAAGGAAAACATACAATTCTGATATTGTACGTCGCACAATACCCATTTATTCTGTCTAAGCGAGAGTAACCAAGATGGCTGAAGAACATCATAAAACTTACCGGGACAGAAATCCAAGTCAACGAAACAAACTTTACATTCTGCTGTTGAGAATCTAGCCTCAATGTCCAGGTATGCTCTTCCCATGCAAATCTAGGTATCCTCCAACTCCAACATAGAGCCCTAGTTCCTAAAATAATAGTATACTTGTCAGACAAATCGATTCAAGAGATTCGCTAGTAAGGGTGCTTTCATATGAAACGGAGATCTTGCTTATTGTTCAGCCTAAGTAATTATTTAGTCTACTGTTGGAACTACGTTCCCAAATAGCCACTGATTGTCTGTCCCCAATCTTCTTGCCAATGCACACCTAATCGTTCTGATAGTTAGTCCAATACCACGCACCAGCGTAAGACTAAAAACATATTTGCTTTCTGCTCTTTGAAAAAGTTCACATATTCTCACGCATACCTCTGCAGGATTCGTTTCTCTATCTACTTCATACTACATACGGTATTTATGAAAAATCAACTCATACCTCTCTCAATAATTTAGACATGAAAAGTTGGTGGAATAGCTCATCCGACTTGAATTCACCTGTAACTAATTCTGAGTTAACTTCCGGCCGAAGACACTTTTGCTGTCACCTCTACTCATAGTGGAATATCACTTGATTTTGTTGCTGTCTATAAGTATAGGGAAACATTCTGTGGAGAAATCGACAGCATACCTTGTTCTAAGAAGTCTGTCAGCAACAGTCCATATGTTAAATCCCATTTCGTTCGTTGACTTTTTGCTTAATCCTTGGCAAACCACATTGCTACAGGCATGGCGGAATTGGAACTAACTTGTTTTCACTGTCTATTCAATTAAGAGTCCAAACTGATTGTTTAGCTAGGCACAGGTTACCGAATCGTCGAAGCAATGTCAAGACAACGTATTTCGAAAACTTTCCAGTTGGCGGGTTCATGTTTCATGACTCTTTTCAACTCATGGTTAGTTCTCACATCCTAAACAGTAATGCATTTTAAAGAAGTTATCTTGTGGTCTCGTAGTGATTGGGTTTTTCTTCTAGTAATGTTCTTCCAGCAAATGGCCAACAGCAAACTATGTTAAATAACCTTTCATAGTATAGTGATCTGTGGTTAATGATAAGTAGTAGGAAATTTCCGTTAGTGTAAACTAGACATCGCATACAACTGCCAGCAATTTACTCATTCCCATACAGCTTTCAAGTAGCTCCCTTCGAGAAGAAGCACTATACTCAAAGTTAGCTCGTGCTGGTGCTCAACAGTAATACATAACTGTCCCACGGTCTGCAGTTATCTCAGTCAGGTAGGAGAAATGAAAACCTAGCACTCTATTGCAACAAATTTGTTCGCACAATAGCGACTAGTCCTAAAGATCTCCCTTCGACCGAATCTTTGTAGCTGTGAAACGATACTATCAATCTGCGGACAAGTCACGATAGTTAACCTCAGTCCGTTACTGGTGTCTTGGCCAATTCCGTCAGAAAATATCCGCTGGCAACTTTTAAATCATTTTGAAGATGAGTTACGAAATTGTGTGAAAAAGTTAATGTTACGCATCGTAAATGTTACTGTTTTGCCAATTCTTAAAGATAAGCTTGAAAGATCTTGAAATCGTAGGCCACACCCCACAGCAGTAGGATCAGTTGCACAGCTTCCGAATGAATCTATTTACTTGCAATATTTTGTAGGGTTTTACATTATCCTGTAATCCTAACTAGATATTTCAGACCTCATTGTCGTATACTGTTCACAGAAAGAGCTGGGTTTCCTGATTCCTGATATTTTGGACCAACTGTTGGTCGCTTACAACGCACGCGCTCTGCTTGACCTTGCAAAAGAGCTTGTCACCACCGTCGGATGGCTGGGGAATACAACCAATTTTATATTGACTGAACAAGAAAAAGTGGTCCAGAGTATTCAGTCGCTTCAGGAGAATATGAGGAAACACCAGAAAGCCTTGAACGAATCTCTGCAGAATTTCTGCCCAAAAGTACCCAGAGAAGCGGAACAGAAACGGTGTCAAGGGTTTGCCGTAAGTTAAACGGTCTGTATGTGTGTTCGAGCTGGTAAACTTAAGGTTCACCTGAGCCCATTTGCCTTACTGTTCGCATCAGTGGAGTGAAGTCGTGAGGTGTTTTCTGAGTAGGACAATCTGGTTGTCACAGAGACCCAGTGATGGAAGACGGTAAGCTGTAGCTGCGAGACGATTTTTTCAGCCGGTTATTTTATGTCCACAGGTGTTACATTATCATGCTGCTCCTGAATGTCTGTCACTCGGTGAGTTACCAAACACCGGGCTGAATCATAGCTGTTGGTTCAAACTTGCCTTGGAAATCAGTGTACTCTATCCAGACATGCGCTAAAACGAAGAATGTTCTCGCTCGTACCCTCTTCTGTGCCAATGAACAAAAGCTCTCAAACGTAACAACCGACCTACAGCCTCGTGTGAAACTCCTGTCGGAATTTTCTCTGATTTGTTTTTGCCAAAATTAGAACGGACATTTCAATACTGATTTACTCATGGTTTTAATATTATTACTGTTGGTAATCTTCAACATTCGGCGTTTTTACCAGTTTCGCAAAGAGTACAAACTTTCCAATAGGTCGAACTGCGTAGTGCAAAACTGCGGCCAGGATATTGTTCAGTCACGGAACGAAATACTCTCGAACTGCAACAATTAATCATCTGTATGTAGCACTGTCTGCAAGAAGGATCTCAAATTCCATCCATCCTTGTTACAGTTTAATATCTCAGTTCTCACTAATTGTCTGAGTGAACTATTCAGTATTCGTAATGCATTTGTTACCACAATTGAATGCCTACGAAGGTTACATGTTCTGTTAACTGGAGTGTTACAGTACACTGACTAACTCATATTAGCAATCTCCTACGGTCAACCTCGGCTGATGTTTCATACTGGGAATAAGTGAACCACCGAAAGGGAAACGGAAGATTTCCTATCTCTGAAGTTAAGTTTCATTTTTGTCATCTGCAGTACTTCTATTTTTCGACCACACCTCTTGTTACATTTCTTCTAAAGCCAAAATTCTCTTTATGCGAGTATCTACGCTAAAAGTCTGTCAAGTTTAATTGTTGTATGAATTAGAATGATATAGTGCAGTTTAGTTTCATGACATACCTCCTATCACCAGCCTCCTCCTTCACAGTTCTTATTCTGTCTTCAAAAAGTTCAGGTAGAACATTTTGGCTGCTTTGGTCACGGGAGGATGGATCTTGGACACTATTAGTGTTCTTGTGCATATCGTTGTTTTCTAATTTCCGCGTTATGCACTTGAATTTAGGGACCATCCTTCACTTGCCTGACAAAGTCTGGTGACACCGACTGGTATGGTTCATGGTCATTCGGCATCTTAACAAAATTAAACAAACTCACAGGGAAAGATTCAAGTTAGCAGTTTTATAGCCTTTATTTATAACACACTTCTCCGCTTCAAATACAATAAAAACACTGATAGTCTACAGGATCCTATAAATAAAATTTGGACCACTACTTTTTAAATGTGTCCATTATTTTTATATAAATTTTGGTATGAAATATGGCCGTGACCAGGTAAATTCGGAAAGATTGCCTAATCATACATCTCACTTCTCCCACCTAGATGAAGAACGTTGCCTCAATACAAATTTTTTCAGTAAAGTCAGAACATTAGAGCATCTACAAAGAAACTATACAGAAAAGATTAATACCATGTGTGTTCACTGGCAGATCTAAGAGCAAGATGCATTTTCAGCATGCTTCGACGCAGCTTTTTAAAACGGCATCGAGTGACAAGCTGTAATACTGCAGACGTTGAATGGGTGTAAAATACTGTAGTCTGTATATTGAGTCACTGTAATGTACGCGTGTGTTTATTGTATTGAAAGGAACTATAGGCTGTTTGTATTATTTCTTCGACCTGCTGTTTGGAGGGAAGCGTACCAATATTTATGAATAAGCAAGTACCTACTGGTTAACAGTTTACCTGTGTGGATTGTGAGGGACGGATCTAGTTTCTCAAGTGATACAATCATATGCGCACAGTTCCACGACAACATGGGAAACACTGTCTTCGGCGTAAAATATTCCCAATGAACCGCATATGAAAGATATACCTCTAACTGTATCACCAAACTTAACTGTGATAGGCTGTGCGGTATGATACTATGACAAGTTTATCTATCGCGTCTATACAATGAACTTTAGTCTCTTTGGCTTGTGATTCATTTCATATGTTGACAAGAGCTCTCGATTCGAAAAACTATTAGCTTCTTGAATGTCATTCTATTGAATAATCTGCTTTCTTTTAGAACAGTTGCATTTTATCAGTCGCTAGACCTGACTGGTTTAAAGCATACCAATCTCTCACCTTCGGTCTCCCCTGAGTAAAATAGAACGGAACCGCTTACCAGTTTGCATTTCCCATTAGCGGAATGTTATGTGTTGGGTAACGAATCAGATCATTTCACAGAAGGTCGCAAATTCTATTCTAATTTATCTCTTTGTTTCATAGAGTACACTCACGCTGTTTGATTTGAGCTTCAATACCAGCCAGCTTCTCACAGGTCCCAGCAAAGTGCTTTCCTCTATAGCCTCAGTGTTTGGAACGAACATGACTCAACTCCTTGAGCAATTCAGCGATTTGGATGGCAAGTTTCGGAATCAGACTGACGCAGTTTTAAAACAGGTGAGGCTGTGTTTGTTAATCTTGCTATGTACGCACGACTAACCACATTATGGGTCCTCCATCGTATTGGGTTACACTCAAGACATCATCCACATGTCCGTACACTTAACTGTTTCCACAGATTTCATCTGACCTGCTGGAGTTGGCTTAAATGTGGATATAGCAACCGTATCGACTCATTCGCACACTGCACATTGTTAAATCTTGTCATGTGTTAGGCATGCATTTTAAACGATGGTGTATTAATTTACAGACTCAAATAGCCTTCAATTTTACACCTATTCAACCACCACCAGACTCAATCTTTGACCTCGATCTTCAATGCTTTTCTCACTTTTTGGGTTGTAGTCCATATGGAAGTCAACAATCGAAGACAGTATGTTTTGAAGAGGAAGCGTCTGCACTGAAATCATTTACTGTGTAGTCGAATTCGGCACATGTAGCTGTGCTGAAACATTGCATGGATAACTGAACAGTTGTGATCAATAGGTTGCTAACTTGACTTCATTGAATGTCTCCTACCACCTATCGAAGTCATGAGGATAGAAAGTCTTATACAAGCCCCAAGTTTTTAGGCAAAGACTCATTTCAAATTGAAAACAGATATATCCTCCTGCAAGTTGTTGGTCCGATGACCACCAGAAAATTGGTGGGAAACTGTTTCGTTCCGAATGTGCAACACCCTTAACACACACACACACACCGAGGAGTCACATCCAAAACGTAAGGTGGAGGTCACTGGGGTTAAGGGAAAGCATGTGAGCTACTCAGTCCTACTGTTGCACTAATATTTCTGAACATTTGGTACTCTTCTGACATATGTTTACAGGCGGTAAGTTCGAGTCTCGTCAAATTTAGAACCGAATTAACAGAATAACTTAAAACCAACTGTCCATCAACCCTTTCTCTCTCTCAGTAACCAGAACCAAATATTTTCCAATGTAGGCATTGCTATAAGCGAACTAATAACCCATACTTGAATGTGTTAGCTCGGTTAAACAGTATCTCAGGCTTAAACAATCGTGCATTGTGGATATATTTCTTTATTCACTTAAGTGGGACCATGAGGACTTTCTAAGCTCAAATGAGACACCGATCGGCTGTCGGAGATACCTGTATTATCAGCCCCACATTAATTTGAAAGTCAAGGGCTTTATTCCTGGTAATATACAATGATTAGATTTAAAAACGCAAGGCCAGATGTGCACTATGTCGACCCTGCTCATCGGGCTTTTTTGCCTTCCAAGGAAGATATGGCTAGGAACTAACAACCAATCCATTTTTGATGATGAAGGAGAGTGGACAAACACTTTTTGCTACTTGTTTGAGTCAAATCTTTTAAACCCAACTATGAATGTGAACCACCAACTGAGAATTTATGGCCATGTGGTTGGTACATTGGACACAACCGCATTGAATCAATTTCAATCTTACAATAAATGACTGTTAACTAAGTGGCCACATTCCAGCTAGATATTTTCTACCTCTTATCTATCAGATACGAAGTCAGATTAATCTGCAACCGCAGTTCCAGTCTGTGCTGAACATTTGGGATGGTCTAAGTGGGAACGTGATGCAACCGGTCATTGGCCAATTGGATAGACTACAACCAACGGTGGACTCCGCTACTAAGACAGTGGCAAACGTGATGCCAATTGTTGGCTACGTCCTGTGCGTTATCTACATACTGTTTTTTGTCGTCATAATCGTCTATTTGGTTCTGACCGGACTCGAAGCCAAGGATCGAGATTTGCTTGGTGCGTCGTTGTTCTGATATACATATATATATATGTATATATATACACACGTATATATACATGTATTTGGGAATGCAATAGCTGCGATCAATTGCGAATAGTGTTCACTAAGTTGTTGAAATTAAATGTATGTATGCCTAGATTTGGACGCTCGTTAACAATGGATCAACTTACAACTGTCCCCTTTCGGAAATATGTTATCCAACCAGTTGCTTTTAGTCTCGGATGGGTAAATAAAAGAGAATAAGCCGTCCGTTCACTCATTTCATAAATACATTATCCGGTTTGATGATTGTAGGGCATGTTATGGTGCTTAGTTATTTTCGTCTATTCAAGTTTCAATTTGTTCTACAATTGCGAAGTAGATCTGACGCACTTGCTTGTTATTATATCCTGCGGATTAATCACTGGTTGGCAACCAGATATGGTCAGGAAATGTTTGTTCATTTTACAGTGTCCTTTCAAATCATTACTGTTCAGTCAGTCGCGTTTTATCCTGATCTTGCTCAAATCTACCAAATTACTATTATTCTTTATCGAACTCTTGGTTCTTGATTGACCAGGCAGTGGTTGTTGACACATGTGTTACTGACTAAAACAGTGTTGCTGGCCTTCAGTTTCAATGTCCCGGTTACAAATGCGTCAACAAACATACCAACACTTGATGCCCACTGCGTCGTTTCCCTCTAGTGGCTTATCCACTGCTCAGAACCAATATTCGGGGACATTCGTTTCCCCAACATCGCATGAAGTAAACTCATAAGAAGCGTTTGACTAACTTGATTGTAATGAACCCACACCAATGCAGGGTTAGTCGTGGGTGCATGATTTGCAGTAGGTCTGTGCTACTGCGTAGAATTCATCCGGCTGTGTAAGCCTAGCAGCGTGACTGGCATAATTCTGCAGATTGGCCGCTGAAGCATACAGCAACGGGAGGCGAAAGTCCACGAAATGCACCCAGTGTAGAGAAGACTAATGACAAACAGTGGATTTTGACTTTTGTGACTCACTACAGCAGCCAGCGAAATCTCTTTCATAACTAGCCTTAATCCAGTGCCACGTCAAACATAGAAAATAGAACGGCGAGAATCGGTAACAGGTTTCCACGATTGTGAAACACTCTGCAAATTAGAATTTCTGCGACAGATGTGTGTCTTCAAGAAACGATATATGAACAGTGTGACAAAATTTGTCGCGCAGACCTCGCGTGCCCAACCAGCCCAAATTCGCAGGCCTCTCCACAAGAAATCTGACGTAATGCTTCTGATTCCGTCCTTTACTATCGGGTGCGTTATGTAGCGGCGCTAGAACCAGTTGATTGATCCATACTGTGTTGCATGATACCCTAGTATTTGAAATGAGTAAAATATGATAAAGGTATCTAGATGCGGGTTGTACAGGTTTTCTCAGCCTGTCGCGGAATAATTTATCCGCGTTAAAGCTGCATTGTTAGCCTCCATAAGCTACGGCATTCACCTGCACTGCCTACGAAATGTTAAATCACTTAGCGGTTTTGTTAACAGCACATAGACACTGCTAAAGTGTTGCCAAACACCAGTTGCAGATTTGTCTCAAGGATTTCGCCGTCCAATGCACGGATGAATTTTATTGAAAAGCTATATGTAAAAAGCTGGTCGAAAGCTATTTCAGAAGTGTTTAGGTGCGACTAAATACACAGCGAAATTGTACCATTCAAAGCCACTATACTGGGGTTACTACCATCTGCTTTAGATGAAACTGCATATTATTTTGTTCGTTTTTTCAGGTTCTACTACAAAGGTACACATGTCTTCATGTGAAAGATCTCAATCTACTCGGACCATGAGTAAAACTATCTATGGTTCTAATTGAAAATTTTCACCGAAAATCTCCCAGCCAGTTCTTTACTGTGAGATTTTTTGTCTGACGCCGGTGTAATTTATTGTGACCTCATAACTTGCACACACATTCTGCTCCAACACTGTAGAATGATGACGGACTATTTTGTTACGAACACAACTGGGGCTATCGGAATAGATATATAGATGCAAAATTATTGGCCGTTTTTAGAAAGTAAGTTTTCGGAACAAACTTCCATTACTATGGTGACATTTTATTGAAATAGCGAACTTATTCGACCTGAGTAACATGTTCATTTAAAAGGGGCGCTACATATAAAGGGTCCCGATAATATTCATCACCAGAACAATACATTTTGATGACCCGAGCAATTTGGCATACTAGAAGGTTGTGTATATGTGTGGGCTAGTTTGTCCAGCATTATACACGGAATTTAAAGGTTTTAACAGTAGGACATTGTATTCGGTCAGATTCACTTCAAAAACAACCTAAAAGATTACGCTTCATAGACTACTCTATCAAAGAATAACTTTCAAGCATTTAGCAGTTATGCTTATGGTTAACTTCACGCTGTTGATTCAGTATCTTCTTCCAGGCCTAGCGGTTTTTTAGGGAGAGGTATAAATAATAATCAAAAATTTATTCCGGGATTTGAGTTGTCGGGCTGCTCAACCTTAGAACATGTAAAAACAATGACCTATTCAAAATTGATAAAACCAATCGAACAGTTTGGTTCCATAAAAGATAACTGACAGTTCCCGCACAAGATTTACGTTATCCGCTCTTCTAAGTGATCAGTCAGCTATTCGACAATGTCTTTTCAACACCGTGAACCTGCGAGGCCCTGTTTGTCAACCAAATTTACAGCATTTGTGATCTTCCTGATCGTGTTGATTTCTATAACCAAACGTTCCAGCTTTTAGAGCAACGTGTTGACAATGAACTATTTCGTTCATTGGTGACATTTCAGTTCTGACACAGAAGTCTCTGAATCAACCGTGAAGGACCATATGTGTTTTCACCCCTCGCCTGAAAAGTCAAACATCTTTCACTCAATTTCATATCCTGTGTCCGGTGTGCCATTGTCAATGGCGGCACTTTCAAGTGTTGTCTGTCATTCCAAATGATCTCGAATCGTTGTTGTGGTCTACCTCCAAAGTGTACATGGTCCAGTTTTAGATACCTCTGAGTCGGTCTACTGCATAGTTTTGAACCAGCCACACATTTTGGGCTACAACTTGTTCCTCACTGTGATAGTGCGGACGGACAGCCACTTCGGACTGTCATTCTGTACTGGTCGCAGTCACAAGGGCTCGAAAGGGTCTACACGAGGCCCCTTGATAGTCGCTTGCATCCTAAGTCCCCACGACCGGTTTCACATGTGTTTAAACACCAGGTGGAGAATAGGGAATCGGACCAGGAACCCCTCAAGTTACAAGTCAAAGCTCTGATCTTTTATCACCGATTCTGTGAGCTCCGCTTGTAACCCAACACCAAAAAGTATTCCGTCAAGTGGGACTGCTGCACAGGAGGATAGAACTCTGATTTTAACAGGAAAGGCTGTTTCTGTGACCCCCATTCGAATCAACTTTACGTGCTGTGTGCAGGCAAAGACGAAGTCGGTCGTGAAGTGTCCGGTGTGGCGATGAATATTAAGAACCGTTGTGTAGGTCATTCCTCTTGATATATATATAAGACTCCTAGTTCTTTCCAGCGATGACGGATTTTTCGGTACACAGAGATTCTGGGCAACGTCAGCCTCAAGGAATTGCAGCTCAGAAGCCTGAAAGAATGCTTCTAGTCTAGTTCTTTTTACAGAAGTGGGAGTTACATCACTGGATTTTTCGGTGTTATCTAGCTGGTTAAAAACTTGTTCTTTATGAAGTCCTACATACTCTCAGACGCTTCATATATAACACACTTGACATACAAATCCATTTGAAGTGTTTTCGGAGATCGCGTGTTATACTGCTCCGTGTGCAAATTGAACTCCACAACAATGTGTCCTTAACGTGCACACACTCCGGGCACATCTTACACGTTTAGGCAAAATTTCAGTATTAAAATGGGATCTGGAACGAGGATATTAATTGTCTCATAACTAATTTCTGTGCGTAAAATCATGATTTGCCTGGTAAACGCGCGACAAACACAGGCTTTAAGAGTCATCCAGTAAATGACCAGGTAACGAAATCAGCAATTGGAGAGACGTGCGGACGTTTAGTCGTAGAGGCCGATTGGGCCAAGAGAGTAGAATATACCGTGAAAGAAAATGACGGCTTTAAGCATTGGTCTACATGCAGTCGGTTTTAAACCAGCCGTTTGTGTTAGTCACTGAAAACACAGAAAGATCTCTATCAAGTGTCGAAGATTTAGGCTGTGATCCTGCGTCAGAGGGAAGGAAAGCTGAAGATTTTCAAGAATAAGAGACGACCGCACATTAAAACAGGCGGTTACTGATTGTCAATTATCAAGAATGAACGCATTCCTTGGTTTTGTACAACTGTTCTGCAAACAATGAATGTCAGTGGATAACAGAGAATCCCCCAATATTTAGCACCACCGCTGACCGAGAGAAGCATGTGAAGCACAAGGTGGCAAGTTCCAACAAACACAGAATGATTTATTTGTAAAGCTGGATGGCGTTAAAAGTTTTCTCCTTGACCGACATGTCGGTTTTGCGTAAGTTTAGACAGAATTATGATTGATATCTCCAACCAGTGAACATTCCATGTTTACAAATGAGTAAATTAATGCTCAAGCCTACTTTACACAAAGGTCTAATTTGATGATCGAATTGCCGCTCCCGCAATCGTAGCTAAACCTAATGGTGGTTACCGTTTGTACGGGAGAAATCAAGTGTTGTAACTTACAACCTCAAACGATGATTGTCCGTGGAAACATGCTTAGAAAGTAGGATTAATCCAAACATTGAGGGACACCAGTGAGCGAGCGCCATGGCTTGTTAAAGAGCATACGCGAACTAGCTTCCTTTCAACCAACAGAAGTCGCAGGATCCAAAGCATCTCCCAGATATAAACTGATGTTCAGAGTTGTCATAGAAAATAAAAGCTTGGCAATATGCCCGACAGTAGATACACACCTGCACCAGATGAATCAGCGTTGAAACGGACGCCAAGCCACTTTAATGGATTCACTCAGAACTGTTACCTAACCTACACTTACTGACCTGAGATCTTCAGTGTTCGACAGTAATGAAGGAAAGGAAGAAATCCAATGTGAACGAAGTCTTCCTTCGCACACCAAGGAAAATTCATAACACTGAATAACACATCTGTCTATCGGACTGAACTTGAACTTGAAACAAACGGAACAGCTAGTCCAAGCCTGCTCATCACCCGTTTCTCAACCAGGTTTGAAAAATCCGATCAGTAAAACAGAAATTCTACTGTGCTCATCCATCTTATTTTGTGCAGTATCCTCTATCTGAAAATCAGTTGAGAGGACATCTTTGTAGTTTTATCCAAGGCGAGTCATAAAGATTGTGCTGTACCGGTACACATGTACAAATCACGCATACATCTTAACATTCATCTCCAGTGAAGCAGACTGTGAAGATCAAGCAGCCGAGAGCGAATGACCCGTTGTTTTACGTTACTTGGTTGTTGCGTTTCAGCTCGTCGGCTATCGGTCAGGTAATCTGTACATCCGACGTCAATCAATCTGAAATTATCCGGGTAGACGTGAGCTAATTTACGTTGCCGTGTTAGACATGAGAGAAGAAGACGTACTTATCATAATGGTGGGTTACACTAACACTCCAGATGTTTGACTACAGTCTAAAGAGTCTATATGATTGGCAATCATACAGTCGGTCAGTCCACAGGGTTGAAGTGAATACCAAAACCTGCTACGCCACTCATGAAAATCACCACGATCGATATCATATGGATGGTAATTAAAAGTGTTTTCACATTTTTCATGTTTTTCTTTCCATAACGGCCTCAGATTCGGTCAGTGACCCCAAAGGCACACCCAGAAAGTCCAGATATCCCATCGTCCTGGGACAATGTTTACCACTGTTTGCTATCATCATCGTTCCAATCTTGGTCATCCTTGGCGTTATCCTGATCAGCGTAGTGGGTGTGTTGAACAACGAAGGCTGCCGATATGTTGAACGCGATACGGGTATCCGTATCACAGACGCAACACTGAATCTATACCTGAAGTATACTTGGCCGAAACTGATCGCCCAGCAGAGGATTGATCCCAGAATCATTAGTTTGCTAGATCTTCCAGCGCCACAGAATGTGTATAGCGGATTGCGTTTCACGTGTCAAAGATCGATGAATAGCACCACTCAACCAGGACTGTTACCATCTGTGGGTTTGAAGAACATAGTCAATGTGTCGGCAGTGGTCTATCAACCGGATGTGCAAAAGGTCATCAATGACAACGAGAAGTGAGTGTCTTACCCTCATTGTTATCAGAAAGGAAGTAGTTAATTGAATAATTGAAGCCATGTTTTATCTGCTTCAACCTTCAGATTATTGCATCTCACTAAGTCGGTGTTTATCAGACTATCATCTGATGTCGTTTGTACAAACGTTGCGGGTACAGCAAGTTAACCACAGTTGAACGTCACCTACAACTGATGGGCCTTCTCAACTTCGCAGGGAACTTCCAGTCAGCCCATTAGATTCAAATTTTGGTCTTATCCATAGCCCCAAATTCTTACTAGGCGTCTAGATGATGCTAAGCTGGTTCAGTGCAGACAGTAAATTCTACCTAACTGAGAAGTCCAATCATATGTTTTTCGACTGAATTGAAGTGGGAGATTATGTTTATTCTCTTTTCGAAATGATTAGGCAACCTGAACGCTATTCACACGAGGTTGTGGTTAAACGTTTGAATGAGAATGACTGGTCATACTTGTTATGGGGCTACTGGAACTGCGATTAACAAGCACTCAAACATTAGGGCCAGAATACAAACTTCTGTTTGGACAAGGATATATATCACTGATGAGGTCTAGTGAGAACGAAACTTGTGTCAGTTGCTGATTTTCGAAGTAGGCTAGCTGAAAAGTTTATCTGAATGTTCAGACTGCAATCCATTGTGAGGGATGTCTGATTCAACATGATCTGAATCCCGCAGCTTCTATTAAGTATCTTATCGGAGCTCATCAGTCATGCGTGTCCATGTTACTACCGGTAAGTGACCTGTTAGTAGGTCCCCATGTGACCACTGCGTCATGTGAATGCTTTAGATACGATGGAATGAAACAGACGTTCAAATCATAACAGCCGAATTCGCTGCTACTAATTCGATTCACTTAACTCACTAGCCTCACACAGCTTTATTTTTTCACCATGCAAGAAGCATACAGATTCTACGTCTTGTCTGCGCGGTTGTTGAAAGTAAAGCTAACACACGTACTTCGCACCCAGTTTTCCATTAGTGTTGAAAGACCGGTTCTGTGAATCTAAATATTTCTTCAGGTTCCTAACTGATTGCTGGTTTTTAATATACCAGGCCTGATAACTTAGAAGAGACTCAATTACTAAAAATCTGGGTTCCAGCCAAATTTGAATCCGCGACATATCAGACACCTACTCATTCAGTAATAAGTAGTTAATATCCGTCACAACCACTATAGTCAGTCGGTTGCCAATTTATGCGCGCACCTTATGGCAGCGGATAATCCTGCCAAAACAGTTACTAAGGGCAGACCAGTCTAATAATATAATGAACCTGAATGATTCAGTAGTTCCACTTTTCGGCTAACAAACGACAGGTTCGGAGCAAGGCTTCCTGGCTATGAATCTGTTTCGCGGAATCACTGCGCTCTTTGGCTAATCGTAACACAACTGCACTAAACAATTAATCGAGTCAAATAAAGATACTTCTGGTTTGCGTACATTCAGTCCTCACACCTATATGACTCAGATTGAAGGAATGTTCGCATATTATTTTTACCGGTTCTCCTTGTTTGTGTGCACGACCGGTTTCCTCAATTCAACTTATGTTACGTCGCACTCGCACCAATTTAATTCGGATTTTCACTTCGAAGTCGTTCCCTGTCTGGCACGTCATGTCCTCCAACTGCAAACCAGCAGGTTGGTCAGCTTGATAAACAATGTTACGAGTCCAGTTGGAGTCTTCCGGCAACTGGACTATACATGTCAAACTAACGTAACAATGAGCAATTCTGTGAGTGTTAAACCAATTTACTTGTCAAAACAGAACGTTGATGTTAAGAACAATAGTCTGGACTGTCTATAGGCCAGATTCACGCTGACCAACCAGACACTAGTATTGCTTACTGTTAGGTCACTTTGTAACCTAACGTAAACACTGTGATCATCACTTCTCAATATAAATTTTGCCAATTCGAGAGAATGCATTTGGCTTTGGAGAATACTTGGATCGGTTACAACCTCTTCAGTGAAAATGAATTCCTGTTTCGGTTTTCAGGACCCTAGTTGACAAAATCAAGGAGGTCAATTTCTCACAAGTTATTCCAGCCAATCTGGACGAACTTTTACAATCAGTCAACAACATTACGAAAAATCTAAAAGAAGCCAATTACTCAGTAAGTTTGTTAACTCAACGGTTTTTAATATTTTCATCTTAGTTTTGTTTTTTTTAATCAAGTGTCTATATTCTACACTCACATTTAGTTGGTACGCACCATTTAGTAGGGGTTAGTTGGCTCATAATCGACAGATTGGATGCTTTACTGTTGAAAAGGATCTAACATATCTTTCTCCGTATGAATTTGCAAGGAAGCTATTTGTAATAAATAAGAAGGAAACGAGCATGGCTAGATGGATACAGAGTGTGTTCTATGTCGATACACATGCTGAAGGTAACCAAGTTGTCAGGTTGTAACAGGATCAACTGTTTACATTTATGAGATGCAAAAGTAAGCATACAGTTTTAAGCGTGTCCTGGGAAAAACATTGCATCAGTGAAAACGATAGGAAGGAGCACCTGGGGTAGGACCAAAGAGAAATCGTGCATCATAGTACTGTTGATCCAATATACAAAGAATTTCTGAAAACGTACTGGTAAAAAATGTTCATCTAGTAATCAAACATGCTGGCAACTCCTATAGTTGATCACGACTATATTCATGAACGTGCTTGAAAATCCAAGTTTTCTGTGGAATATGCCGTTTGATACATTCTCTCAGGAGTTTGGTCACCTTTGGTTACCTGTACGTTTTGGAATTCTTTCCGGTCACGTCAGAACACACCGATTGCATACGATCAGCTATTCTTGATACTCATCAAACGGCCTCATAACTGCCAAAGTAGATCTCAGTGAACCCACTGTTCTTGCTCGCTTTTGTTTCCCTTACATCGGTAATTAGTTCGCTGGAGACCACATCGGAGCAGCCGAAAATGCAACCTGGATAAAACAGAAAACATCTGAGTGGTGAGGAGACAAACATTTCCTGAAGACCGTGGTCGTTTAACATATGATGAGGCTTATCTGTCTGCGTTGTATAGGCCTCCTCCTTCTTCGTCACTACCAAACCGGAAACACGTACCGAGACGTTGACTTTTCTAATGATGGGGCCAAACGAATCATCTTTGTATACTTACTCCGGAACTGGACATTAACTGGTGGACAGTCTCTCCTTTCGCGAGTTGCTTAACCGAGTTGTGATGTGGCTGTGGTTGATTGGTGTGTCTTTGGGAAGGCGAAGCCACTGTTGAAAAAAAACTGACGAATTGTACAGTCTATAGCTTTGAGCATGCTTTGATGGACTCAGCTCAGAATTAGCGAGTTATTCATCTTCGGAATCAGACACTGTTTCAGAAGGTAATGGTACTGACGCGGCCTAAGGGGCGGTTTGATTGTCTCCTTCAACTTGGTACAAATCTGCAATTGGTTATTGGTGAGTGCTTCACCGTTCCAGATTACCGGAACACCGTGAGGATCACCGTGTTAGAGGAGCTTACTAACCGGATAAGGTTCGAACCAAATTGAATAAATTCACCAGCGTTAGCTGTTGCGTTCTGCTTATGGTTGCTGCAGAAGACCACGAGTGTAGCCTTTTGCGTGCTGCTCTTCAGTCCAGATAACTCCAGAGCACTAGCGAGGGCTGCAAGCTTCCGGAGAAGGGCGTCAGACTATCGGCCAGAAGGATCAGATAGTCAGTGTAGGCGAAACTGTTGACTAATGTATCGCAGAACTGGTAGTCAGACCTGGGTCGAGAAAAAACCAGCATCTCTTCGGCGATGAACCGCTGGGCAACAGTGTGCCACCCTGGTGAATGCCACGCTGGGACTGAAGGACGGGGCTCTCGAGCGTGAAGGAATCATTCCGAAATGAATTAACAATGTAATGTGTTAGAGGTGTAAGGGCACCGAAACCCTGGGCCGATTTGAAAATATGGTCATGAAGTATGGGGTCAATCGCCTCGGGTGCGTCAATAAAGGCGACATACAGTTTGGAAGCCATGGTGCATGAGTTCCGGAGCAGCGCATGGAATATTGAGTCTGCCTCGAAGCAAACGTCACGGCGTAGGAATACAAAATAAAGAGTGAGCAGTTGCAAGCACGTATTCCGGCTATCAGTCAGCATCTTATGAAAGCAACGTACGAACGTTGAAGATACCGCGATGGGTCTTAGTTCGACAGGATAGGAAGAGTTATTCATATTCTAGAGATTCGAAATGTGGGAGCAGCACAGACAAATTAAATAACCCTCAATAAGAAACTAGAGGTTGAAATTTCCTGCCAGAGCATGTATGTTTGAGCAACAGTTTGTCTAAACCTGGTACCCTATTACCCATGTCGTTCGGAGTGTAGGAAGTCTTCACCAGTGATCGGGTAGACCAAGGGCCAGTTCAGCGGCAGAATCGTGCGTGCTACTCGCTCATCTGTGGGCGGATGAGTCGAAAATACCCCCAGACCAGTATTTGTTGGGTATACTCGGAAGGACATGGTTAGTCTTTTAGGCAGTTCTCTAGTTTCTAAAATAGACTGCAAAAACAACAACTTATTTTCACTGATGGTACAGGATCTGGATCGCCTTGTGAACTTAGCTTTCCGTATTTGCTTCTTGGTCGCTTAGGTCCCCGCATTAACAAAAGCACTTCGTCCGGCAACCGGTTACAAATGTACGGAAAAGTTTTGAAGCGTGCATGTTAAGTAGTGAGTTTTCTTGTACCATTGTGAAACTGCCTGCATGAAGGCTGTTTTATTTAAAAGCTTCGCTATTGGGCTCCAGCTGGGTTATTGCTTTTTGGCTCAAACAAGAAAACCACTCAAACTGTTCAGCAGCTTGAGATTCACTATCCGAAGTCATGTTGGCTTGTAATGTGGAGGTAGGATTGACAGTAAGGGCAATATACGTCTGTGAGTTCACAGCATACAGACTGGTCCTGGCGCTCTCCAGAGTACGGTCACGGAACTGTGACAATAGCTGGTGATGATTTCGCGTCGAGCTGAGAACGATTAAGCCAACTCTTCGACAGGTTTGACAGGAAAGACCGACTTTTTCTAAGACCAGGTTGATGAGGCAGCTTTCATTCACCTGGGTTTTTCACATTTGCTTTTGACGGAATTCGCATGTCTTCTGTGTCAACTGAGACAAAGTGTGGTCAGAAGGTCAAGTTCATATTCAGTACAGTCAAATATTTTAATAGTCTGATCACTTACTTTCTGTTCAGTGCCATCTCTGCTTTGATGTTGGCCAGCACGCACCGATAAACCGGCTTCCGGATTACATACCTTTCCACGCTCTTAACGGATGTGCCACAGTCTCCTATCGTACGTACTGGTGGATTGCAGTACGAAGGCGCTGGCGGTAGTTTCACTTTTTTGATCAAGTGTACTCAATACACTGAGAACAGGTAGAGTGATTGTACCTACCAGGAGGTGTTGAACGCCTGGATACTGAACATTTGCACCGACACCACTCAGTCGGTAAGACGAGAAGTTAGTTCTACTAGCTGGTTACTACTACCACTGCTGCTATTATTATGGTTTTTTGGGGATCAATGTACATGGCTTTGTCTAAAGAAAGGGCAAACGGTAACGCAAAAATGTAGACAAATTTTTGCCCCAGCGCATCAGCTTATGAATGGTAGTAAGTGAACTTGAAAGGCCGCGTCCTCCACAGGAAGCTAATTAACGACCACATGTCACCAAACTTTGGTACATCTTTTTGGTTACCATCCTGGCTAACCCTGAGAACTCAGATTTATGTTACCAGTTTATAATTTGACCATTACTCAGAAATGACTATAGCTTCCTCGTCCATGTAACTTACCCAGTCAGCCTCCTTCGTAAAGAAGCACTACGTTCGAGTTTATCTTTTGTTAGAGCTCGTCCGTAGTGAACATCTTCATTAATAGTATGAAGCTTCATTCATCAGCAGTAAGCAACTCTCACTGTATGCTGGAATCTCTCAGCTATTTCTCTCTCTGCTGTTGGCTTGGTTGTATGTGCGGTGAGACATCTACGCTTCTAGTTTTACTTGGAATATCACGTACTCAAGGCTGATGAACATGCGCGAACTAAGTGCATATCGTAAATTGTCTTGTAGTAACTCTGGTCCTTACCGCATAAGGATTTTGGTTGGTCAGAAGTAAAAGACTTGAGCATAGGCTCATTAGATTGCTACCACTATTGTTGTTTGCAGTTACAGTAACATGTTTTAAAATTTTCCAAGTCATCGCCATTTTTTTCGGTCGGTAATCAATAAAAATGTTTATAGTGAACGACCGAACACTTAAATTTAGTCAAATTGATAATCTGTTTATAAGTGATTTCTAGGATAGCAACTTAGTTCCGAGTCCTTTTCGTTTCATTCACACCTCGAGGTTATTATGCGTCCACTGTTGACAGTACAACTACATAGATTTATTTAAGATATCAGGGGACCATTGACTGTATCGCTTAGAATAATTCGCTGGTCATGTTGCGACCATGTTATCTATTCAACTTTATGGACGTCGTGTTTGGCTATTCTTAATATTGTTTAAGGTAACTGTCGAAATATCGGTGACTTGGTAGTTGAACTTAGATATCTTGACCAGTGGTTCAGGGCTTGAACGACGTCAGCATTTTTTCAGGGCTGACCGTAGTTTGATCGACTACCATATCTGGTAAAAACATACATATTACCTGCCAATTATCTTGTGGGAAAATAGGTTAACACAGGAATGGCTCCTTGTTGTACTATTCAGGCAACCGAAGCATTACTTACAAACGCCTATGGCTACAATTTTGAGTATGACGGTTCTGTCGTCAGTAATCTGAGTCCTTGGAAAGATTGTCGGCCTGAATGTCTCAACAATACGTGAAATGGAGTTCAGGACCTGCCTGTGGCGGGGTCATTTATGGCTGAATGCCTCAGACAAGATTGCAAATCTAGTGGAATGTTCACTTTCATGAGAGGATGAGCGACCTTTTTGTTGAAATGCAAAAGTTGTCAAAGGATGTGAATGCTCAATTTGTATACTTGTATTCACTCCACTTTTATCAGCAATGCTCCTTCTTCTCCCATTGCCAACTTTCACGCGTCTTTTGTTTTACCTTACACAGACGACCATTGACATTCTTAGGAAACCTATTGTGGACGTCGAAAAGGTGCGTACTTACTTGAACCAACTGAGGCAGATGGTGGACCCATTTGTCGGCACAGTTCAAGAAGCTGCTGAGATTAAGAAAACTACAGAAGAGATAGAAGTTACCCTCCGTAACGTAACCCCTTTGAACGAAAGAACAAACCGGCTGGCGGATGCTTTCGACAACCTTTGGAAGTCTGAAAATCTGACCGTCCAGCTGAACAAATTGAACAGCACGGTATCTGACGCTGTAAAGGTGAGGGGAACAAATGTTTTTTTACATAGAATGGTATGATGTGGCTATAAATGTGATTTTACACTCCAAGCTCATTTCCAACTTACTCTGAAGGGAGGAGCTAATCACTGTTCCAAGAGCCCAACTTGATTGTTGAAAGCTAAGGCTTGTAGAGATAAACCGGATGGGTCAATAGACTTCTTTTATGTGCACAAGTATACAGAAAGTCAGAATTCTCATGCGTAGCGCCCCTGATATGTAATATTTAATAAAACGTTCTCACAACCCCACTTGTTAGTCCGGCAGTATCACTTTTATACAAGTTGCATAATAATCCTACCTGCCGTTAAACTATAGCAGGTTTTCCAATTCGCACACATCCGACAAAGCAGACCACGAACATATCTGTCCGAATGCGGCAACTAAAGTTAATGGGCTTCGATTTGTCGCCTTTTTACATTGGAGTTCGGTCGCTAGTTTTAACAACTACCCTGCTGCTATTCTGCTTCTTGGCCACTTTTTCTAAGCAGTGGACAGCAGACTGTTCTGACAATCTCTTGTTGCGTGAAACGAGGTTACTGTTTGTACTGTCCTTTCATATTTTACTGGCGATCAACTGCAGTATCCTGGTTATCCCTGCTTATGATTGCAATCCAAGGGACCGGAATTGTAGGTAAATGGTTCCCATTTGTTCTTATATCCGATGACACATAGAAATAAAGTCAGTCAACATATCAAACCCACATTAAGCAACATTTATTGAGAGATAATTAGTCGTAGCTGGCTTGATCTCCAGCCTCTAAAGATAACGACACAATATATCTGTTCTTTCCAGTGTGTGATCCGGTAAAATGAAACCGTACCCAATTTTATGGATTCGAACTCGACCAGACATGAAATTCTTAAACAGACAGAATCTTGGGTGATGTCGAATTGAGTGAACTCCATGGAATTGGTATTGTGAGAATTTAAAAAATGCCGCTTAGATATGCAAAATAAACCCTAAGGTTTATCTGATTTCTGACTGGTCTGACGCTCTCATTTGTCAAACTTACCAGATCAGTGAAGTGGTGAAAATGGACTATTCTTCCTAAAAAACCATAGAAGAACAAGTCTCTGCCTTTAAATTTGACCTACGTATGCTCCTTGTCCTTTCAATTGAGCCCAAAATTGACTGCAGTTGAGAAAGTTTCGACCAGCCTGTAGTCGAAAGATTGGTAGATATCAGGTATCCGTGACCTATCTGCATGTCGAAGAAAATTAAATAATCTCAATTACACACTGATAGTCTTACTCACAATCTGCCGCCTATGGAACTCAGTTTGGGAATTTGTTGCAGATCCAGAAACGCGCTAATTTGTTTGATAGATCAATTTTTGTACATTTTTCTCATACGCAACATTAGTTCATTTGATGGTCGAACCAGATAAACACTGGATCTGTTGGCAGCAAACCGATTTGTCAACAACACCGTAACGTCAGCGGGACTGAGGATGCTGTTGACTTCAGAACGAAGTCAACCTGACATAGTAAGATGACGTTCCTCTGTCTCGTTATCCCAGGATGGTTCATAGTCGTAACAAACCTAATGAATAGCTTGCTTCAGTCATAATTCAGTTTGTTGTTCAGGGTGAGAGATAAGTGCGAATGGCTAGGGACCGAGGACCTCTTATTGTCCAGTTCACGACGCATCAACCGGTCTCCTTGTAAACGCCTGTTCTGAAGCTGGTTTTTATCGAATGCCAAATCTGGATATCGTTAAGGAAGCACAGTGTAATATACTCAGTAGCTTTTAATCTTACAAAATGGTGTTGGATCTCTCAACTGTCGGCCTTACCGCCATGAGAGATCCTCCTGTGGATATGCACAAGTAAGGTCATGTATATAAACGACTGTTTAACTGGGACATACTAATAACCTGTTTATACTGCTCTAGTGGACTCAAGTAAGAAGGAAAGATCGAAGCTGAGTGCAGCTACCAAACCTAGTGTTTGTCGATGGTCCGCTCCCAACTATCCGTTTACATGAACCACAGTAGACGACGACTCCTCACTAGTGTACAGTCCGCTAGTTTGCTTTGTATTCAGCTTGCGCCTGCCCTATTTCTCGTTCTGGGCCACAGGCAAGCAATGACTGCAAATTAGTGTCTTGAACAAGTGTTTTTTAGTTGATCATCGTTATTACAAGGAATCAAACGAGTTCCATTAAAGTTTATATTTTGGAAGATTATTTCATAACTTTCCAGTGGTGGACAAACAAATGAACTCAAAATGACAGAAACACGATCCATCCGAGGCAGGTAGTTTGTGTGGCACATAAAAAGGCCAGCTGAATTTTTAGCCAAATTTTGACAACAGTGGACGTCAACCAAGATGAGTGTTTTGCGAATATGGTCACATTTTCGAACCCTGAATTTTGATCAGTCGTTTACAAAGATAACTCGTGGTGGCCACAATATGTCGAAAAATGTTTGATCTCCTTTAAGTCGTCCGTTCAATTTCGATTAATCGGAATTCGTCGTTTTAAATTCTGCCGCTGACATGTGAATACTAAACATTGTTTCGCGAAATCAATTTTCATATTTACTTCTCAGCTTATCCAGTCAGGTTCACAACAAAAACCATGTAACTTATTGCCATTTCAGAGAACATTTTGAATTATGTAAAACGTTGCTTCGTTTAACTACGAAATGCTGCTGGAACCAATAATGAAAACCATGTGTGCGACTGTTACAAATCAGCGACAGTAGGTTGATAACTGGGTACTAGTAACCTGGTGTATCTGGTCAGTTTGTTTCGTCGAGGATTCCACTAACGATGGTTCAGTGTTCATACACACCTGACTTGCTTGTGTGCAGCACGCTACAGTCTGCAATGAAAAGGAAGTAACACGAATCTGAAGGTGGAATACAGAATTCTCGTCAGTTTGGACATAATAGCAACAACCACTAATCGCACGGATGTGGGTTCAGGTCTTGAATGCGTTGACTGCTACGTGGCGTCAATACAGTCCAAATTCTACATATGATGCATATTTCATACACTTAGAAAAGTACATTTGTACGAATAAGTTATATGAGGATGTCATCTAAACTGAAAATATATAACTGAGTTTGAAAGGTATTACCGCAGTTGAATATGTTCAAGTTAAATGTAGGCTTTATAATTTTTTATACATTCTTCTACTATCGTTTAGATTTTGAAAAACAACACAGCACTCGCGGAGCCCGTATCACGTATCTATAAGGAAAGTATGGACAAGCTGTTCCGTAATCTAACCCGTGATCTGGAGCAGGTGATGACCCGGTTTACTACCAACGTTCTATTGTGCGATCGTTTGAACGTCATCTTCGTATCAGTGCTCAACGTGGCATGTGGATCAAGTGGTATGCTGAATCGAATTGGGGCTTATATGTTCACGGTGTTGCTGTTGGCCTGTCCACTCGTGTTAACTGTGCTTCTGTTCCAGTTGTTCCTGCGTCAACATCAGCGACTGTGTTTGAATTCGGGGAGTTAGTACATTCCGTTTTTTAAACGACATGGTGAGACAATACACACCTTCTGAGAGGTGAACAGTAATCACAACTAAATAACTCAGCCATTCATAACAGACTGATCGCGAGCGTATTTCCTTCCATAAACTCACCTCAGACAGACGAACACTGTAATCGTTCACATATTTTTTGGATACTGGATAACATTTCATCTGTTTTTTTAACTGTGATAACAAAATTTGTTCTTCACACGCATCAACAGTCCCATACAACAATCTAACACAATCCCAGTTTACCAAATAGAAGAGTTATTTGAACGGTTCAGAACGACCTTTAACTGCATACTAATAGACAATTTAATTCAATAAATGATCTTCTTCTCGTATGCACTGGCTACGTTTCTGGAGCAGCCGGACAACCTGTTTGTCTCACGGTGGGTTGGGGCGACAAATATTCCGCTTACACACATCAACTTTTGGTAACAATCATTATTTACAATGTTATTCGAAGAGTTCAATCAGACATGGGATGTGGATACTTTGTGTCAATCACACTCTGCGACTGCCCATCAATAGTCAAGTGCTATTGTCCACAGAGTTGCCTGAAATCACCAGTGGAACTAGTATGTCCCAGTTGTTAGATGTGGATAAGGTTAACGGAATTGTAGAACTTGGAAATTTTTTAGGACAGTGCTGAGAGAAGATTTCAACACCCAATAGCAGCAGGATGCTTCAACTTGACGGTCCTACAGAGGCATACGACTTAAACACACAATCCAAACCAGCATAAGAGATGACCAAATAATTATCGTCTCTGCTTGCTAAACAGCTAGCAATCCTACAAATGCTACTTCGTTTGCCGCCTAAATTTTTTGGCAGCAAAACACTTCGGGATGTGAAGTTTAAATACCTGGACTACGGTTATATTCAAAATAGTAACGGCAACCGTATGTTCTTAAAAATATGTCCCATAACAGTTGATTTACCAATTGATGTCCAGGCCTTGGGAACAAACTTCTGAATTAGTCATTGGCCCATTCAACTGTGACGTACGAAATCCACCTTATAGGTCCGGGCATTGACTCTGCATCTGTGAACAGGTTTAACAGAGTTGCTACGTAGGGAATGCCAAATGACACGGTATTGAACATCCTGCTGCATTTCCAGACCCGAAAACTAGAATATATGCTGCTGTCTATTGTCCTCGCTGACGGTCGAAGTTCGGTGATTCCAGGTTAACAAATCTACATCACCAACAGACATATCGAAATACCAGTTAACCGTGCAATTCGCACTCGGTAATTTAATTAACGAACTAGACCTGTAAAAACAGTTATCTTCCGACAGATTTCAATTCCTCTTCGCCAATGGCCCACCAAGCAAGACGATTCAGCGCCTAGAATAACAACATGCATTATTCAGTTGATATTCACATAACTCTACAGGGAATAACAGTGTTTCAGTGATCGGTTAATTTCATTTAGGACCAGGTACTTACAGGTTGGCGTGTAGGGATTTAGAGCGTTTTTCTTAGACTGATAAGCTCGAAGAAATTGGATTAAATGTAGTGATTGTACTGTGAAATACAGATAGAATATCCAAAAGCAAACATAATTAATGCCGACCAAATGATGCCCTTAGGATTGGACGAAACTGACTCAAGCGGAATGGTGAGAATGGGAAGAAGGGAACTGCAAAACAGAGCAATATAAGAAAACCACACTGAACGTTACCGTCGTGTTATTGACAAGGCATATAACTCGTTCGCTGATTGGACTGTGGTCCAATGGGGGTGCAGTGTGTGACAGTTCAAATCGATTATTGCGTCAGCCAGGCCGATTGTGGTCCGGTCTGCGTTGCCGCAACCCAGTGCACCACAAAACCGACCACATTTTGCGCGGTCGAAAATTGAAATATTTACAGACGTTATTAAAGCTTTGAAGAATAGTCGAAGAATGCGAATGGTCAAATTTGAGGCGACTGTCTTTCCGAATGGGACTTTTAGACTGATCCTTGTTAATGAGTGCACCAGCTATTATACACTTCCGTCCCCATCGTCCAACATATTCTGGTTACTCGTTTGTTTAGGGTCACCTTTTTCAACTAATATTCTTCTGTCTGCATATGCGCCCGACGTTTCTGAACTTCTGTTGGTCATTTTTGGCTGTACTCCGCATGGAATTTTAGCAAACAGTTTCAGTTTCATGTTGTGACAAAAGTGCGCGAAACAAGTTTGTTCAGAACAACCCGCTATTACATTCTTTCGGGATATGGACAAGGCTGCATGAGAATAGATAGTAGAATAATGGTAGACTGAACGGTAAAATAGCTCAAGTGACCAGATTATGTATGGCACATTGCGTAAACTATGCGAGGTCAGTGGCGTCTTGTTCAATCGATCGATTGTTGATGTTAACTAAAAGAGAGAGGAATGTGATAAAACACGATAACCGCTAACCACAAATTGTGGACTAGTACTGAAACCGACAGCCACAGGTCAACCAACGATGGCGACTGGCTGAAAGTGATCCGTAGGTATCTAGATAAGAGTGAAGTATGTGCAATTTTACTATTGTTAGTGTTCGGCGGTGGCGCCTTGGGGGTTTAGATCTACATACCAATATAGTGTCCCCCGTCTACGAGCATTTTATGCGACACATGAATGTCCCGGTTAAGCATGCACGTCTACTCACATCTAATTCATCGCTCCGTTTGGCCCGAGCTATCCACTTGCAAATCAAATCACTAACCTTGAGTTCACGCGCATCATTTTTGGCACTCGTAACTTTTAAGACCCTACCATTCTTGGTTTATCCACTTTAACTGATGTTCCGGGTAGTGCGGTTGAATGATGTATACTAATATCGTGTAGTGATTATGATGACGCTTACAAGCACATGGCGTTGTACTCGACAACTGAGTTACGGATTACTTTCAACGTGTAATTATGGAAACCCCTTAGACGCTTCACTAAGCGTAAATTATGCTAAGTTGAAATAAGACGCAGCCTAAGGACACTTCAGATTGATCGAATAGACTGTTCGCTGCGCTTGTTATCGAAAACTCCGTATAGACTATCACTCGCCAACGAATCGGAGGTATAATCTGAGGTGGTTTGGACACGGACTAATCGTACCAAGTGTGACTCTACATCGATGAGAGTATAAATGGTATGGCTGATTAAAACTGTCGTGATCAGTCAGCTCGCTCTTCAGCAACACGACTCGACCTGGCAGAGTGACGCAGTCGATGGTGATCCAGTACAAGAAGATACACGAGGATGGATGTTGTGCCATCCTAAATCCCCGTAAACAGATGAAACGAAGCATAATGTGGTTTTCATCGCGTTGTGGGTCTAAGCTCGTTTGACAATGAAAGTATACAGTCACTATGTTGCCGTGACTAAAACCCGTGGTAACATGAGAACTCTGCAGTAATCAGAATACAATGTTTCGGGCCTCAAAATTAAACACGTATTACTTAGTAAATAGATATGAAGTGATATACTTTTTCTGCGTGTAAATGACTCCACGCATTTGTAATGATATCGCTCCACGTACCCGTAATACATTCCAGGGTCACACTTTCTTCAGTCAACCACATTTTATAGATACAAAGACCGTGGTGCGTAAATACATCTCAAGTACTAAGGAGTAAAATATGCAGAGGTTAGCTGATTCTACTTATTACACGGCCAGCATCGATCGGATCAGTAACAAAACGCTAGTGACCAATCAGTTATACAAAAATGAATGATGGAGTTTGCAACCAAGCTAAGCAATCACATTTGAATATATGAAGTAATATGTGTAAATGAACCGTTGATTAGGTCGGGAAGGATAAAAATTTGTGGTGAGCAGCTGGACTGTTCCATTGTTATTGAGACTACTGTAGTAAGTCCATAGTATTAATCACGTCATCGCCGCTGCATTTTAAATGTGTCATTATCAGTGAACCCCTGTACCGCTGGTGGTAATTTAAATGTAATTTTCATAAACAAATTTAAGTCCCGAAAGTTATGTAGACAATTATTAAGCGAAAATATTTATCGCGCAATTTGCCGATTTTTCAGGAGCTTTCACGAGAAGCTGGCCAACTAATTCCAATCAACTGACGTGTTTAGGAATTTTCGAATTTCACTGAGAAACGACGGTGGTTAACGGATGGTTCAATTGTGAAACAGCAACTGAAGTTTAGCAAATAACTCTGACCACTGCAGATGAGATATAACCTACGGTAAATCATGACCCAAGTAATCAGACAAACTTTCACACTAAGCCTTTTGGGGAACAATATTTCAGTCGTAAATCGATAACCACGAAGCTGATGAGGTCAAGGACTGATTGCAGCTTCCTGATCACGTTGGTCGTTGACCGAAATAGCCGAACTGCTAAGGAGTCTGTTCTAGAAACACTAAGGCATTTTCACATTACTTACGAGCGTTTCTTCCTGAACACCTATCACACGCAGCTCTTCGTGTCCGTTCTTATGAACACAATGAACGACTGTTCATCTTGGTCGCGTTATACATATGGGAATGTTGACAACGAATCACGATCAATAGGTCGATAAACTTTACTCTTGAGTTTGATAAGAGCGAAGAACCAGGCTAGCAAGTCCCTGTGAACAAAAACGATTAAAGGGTTCATTTGAATGCAAACTACATGATCAACCTTGAGTAATTCTTAGCCTGTAACGACAATGGTTAGTTGCAGTTGTAGCATGCTAGAATGTGTCCGGAGATGACCGCCATGATAAGATCCATGGCATATTTTGTGTAGAACGTATTAACATCATGAACGCTCCTTGTTAATCATGAACCCCACTCCGAAGATCCGATGCAGCCAGAAACCGAACTGTCAGTTCACTCGTTTCTATTAGCTGGATGGGTTGAGTAAACTGGAAATTACGCAATCTTCATAACAAATTTGGGATGAACATTCTGGTGCATTCCTCTGACTCAATTTCTTGAAAGGTTATATTAGCTCGTCTCACTGAGAGATTAGAACAGTTTATGTTAAAACTTTTGGAAGCCAAGTTGAACCTGATCTGTGTTTATCAGTTGGGAGATCCAAAAAGACACCGTCTGCTGAAGTGCAGTTAGCGTGGTAAAACACCTACGGTTAAAACAGCAAGTACCTATGAGGATTGGGACAAACATATAGATTGAGAAATTTAAAACACCCACCACCGAACCAAACCAGAATACAAGAAACTAACGAGGAGGTTTACACTTTACACTGTTTATTGACGCGACTGAATATTTCTGGTAACTATAATCCCTATTCGAAGCATCTTATCCTTTTGTCACCCGTTCTAGTAGCCGATTGCTGTTTGTTATCTGATAAACGCTGTTACTTCAGAAATCTCACTCCATCAACACATGTTATTCGAAATATGAACACCGAACAGGAGCACCGTGTTCGTTTTGCGTCGTGAGCTGATTGTCCAAAGTTCTCATGCTTTCCCATAGAGTGAGGACCCACATCTGGCAACAGGCTATGCTCTAGCCCTGATAACAATAGCGGAGTGAATGTTAGACCAGATGTTATTCATCAGATTGAAGACTGGGTTCGAGATCGATTGATCATTCTTTACCTACTGAATTGGTACTGTAAGTAATTGGTGATAAAATCATAAAACACGACTGCCGCATTCGGAAAATAATCACAATATGTTTAGTTATAGAGGACAAAAGTTAGTTGCCCAGCATGAAACGAACGCATCTCTTCATTCTTATGGAATGCAAAATGCTTGCCCAACTTATTAATGGAAACAAGTAAGGTCAAGGGAATGCAGTTCAACCTGGATGTTATAACTGTGCAAATACGTTAGTGGTGAGGGGGACGAAAGCAATGCACTTTTAACCGAAATCTGCCGCACGCCTTGGGATTTCTCAGTTGTGTGACGACAGAGTAGACCACTAACAGCTACTGGAAGATACTTCTGTAACATATTCCCAGACAAACAGTAAACAGAGGACATCAAAACAGCATGTATGCACGAATCTCACTGTGTGATATATTTCATTCCGGCTTTCCAGGAAGCAAACGACAATGCTTTATTTTGCTGGTTTTCTATCGCATGTCCGACACCAATCCTTTGACGCCCAGTATATTTGTGTACAGACGTAACTGATGGCAAATCTAAATCATTATCTTTGTGCGTTGTATTGTGTACACATTATTCAGATTGCTGGAAAATGTGGACGAATCAGTAATTTCGAAAGCGTATAAATGTCGTAGAAAATGACTGATTTAGTCCACACTGTTCCATGTGTATGTGTTGATCTACTGGTCACTATAACTGAAGTATCAAGTAATTCATGTCTCAGTATACTTACAATTACACAATGTGGAGTGTCGCACTCTGCCAATTATTCCACTATATACGGATAAACTAGTGCTTCCTTTCTCACGAACATTTTTAACACATGCTGGGGGAATTAATTCAATACCAAAGCATAGGACTCGAGCAACATGACACCATTTAGTGTATATGTCGTGTGGTTCACGAACAACAAGAAGTTATTATGAAAACCTATCAATGATCTAGAAAACTCCGAAACAAGTTACAACCGATGACCATGTGTGGACATGTCAACGAGTATTCACTAGCATGTTCCGGACTGTGCTGATTTGATGCATTCAAGTCAGCTAGGTGATTCTTACCAGTCAGTGTGCATACTATTGTGAAGTCCCACAATTTACCTCCTACATGAGCCGTCTGTTCTGCTTATATATATCTGACTTACTACTAAGTAATTTGACAGATTTGTGATCTTAGATGAGACCCAATTATGAAAAGTCAGAGCCGCAGCTGGATTTGAACAAGTGACAGCGGCGCATGGGACTACGCTGACCTCAGCAACGGTGTCAACTAGAAAATTGTGGCCTGTGGATCTGTTGGGGATGTGGAAACTCCGACATCTGGAAGAGACACCAAGCACAGACTTCGCCATCACTGGCCGGTCACTGAGTTTCCCTGTGCTATCGATGAGGTAGCAAAGGTGCAAAGCTGGATGCACTTCTTTGCTCGGTGACCAAACCTACGGTGATACCAAAAATGACGATGGTCGTCGTGGGCTAGTGCCGTCGGTGGTCGAGACGTTGTTTTAAATCGGCTGTTTGGTCTGCGCGATCGAGAGCGCAGGCTACAAACTAATGACTGAACCTGTATGGTCAAACGCTTTACTTGCTGAAGTAGGTCGTCATGAGGCTGGCTGATAACTGTCGGCTGCTTCCGCGAGCTGCTCTTTAGGCATAGCACTGCTGAATAAAGCCAGAATCTCACGAGTCGATGATAGTAGATTTTTCATTCACAACTGTCAAAAAATGGTGTCATCCATATTTCCACCTCCAAGAAGCTGTTTCTTGTGCCTTAGCGGCTCGGACAGATTGCGGTCACTTAGTTCCGATTCAGAAAATATTTGCCCCCTCTTCCACTGTTCAGAAACACCTACCGTGCTAATCAAGGCGTCGTTCAGCGTATCGTGCAGTCGGTCTTCAGTCATATTGTTAATAAGATCCGAGACCTCTTCAGCAACCTCAGTAGGGATGGAGTAAACCATGCAGGATTACATCATGGCTTGCGACTCAGTACGCTTCGTTCGAAAAAGAGCTTCAACGTGTCCAAACCAGAGACGAGGGTTATTGACTCTGAAATTCGGTCAGTTTGATGTGACTGGATACGGTCAGCTGCTTGGTTAAATCGTCGTGGTGGGACAAAGTAACGAAGGACACTTTAAAACGCAAAATTCATGGGGTAGTGATCACATCAACGCTTGTGGTGATTGAGCAGAACACCAGGAAAGGGAAATAAACACAACGTGGAAGTACTGTGAGTTCATTGACATGTGATGATGTAAAACAGTGAGGTGAGGCTCATCAAGTTATATAAAAGCACGCGCCTGGACTTGGACGCTATACGCCTCAATAGACCTCCTGCGATTGTTTTTCTTCAACTAAAACAGTGTTCTCCAGTGTGATACACGTTTGACGACATTTGATTCGGATTAGTCTATCACAGTGACCAAAGCCAAAACCGCCTAGGCTTAAACAACATCACAAGTGGTTTGTTCTGCACCATTCGCGGTTTCACTTACACATCATTAGTCCGGTGTACATCCAAAGGAATAAGGCCAGTGGTTAGGTGAAAGAGGCCTTAGTATGCAACCGGACAATGATGATCAGCTAATTTATAGGCTAGCACCGAAATGAAACCTCTATCTCTAGAGAACTAAACGGAGGGACTGTAATGATATGATCTGCATTGGAAGAGAAGTATTGAAAATAAGACTCAAGAGGCATTCCATTATGGGAATGCATATTAGTGCACTCTAAAATGGTTAAAGATTAGAATCAGTGTACAAGGTTGGACAAGAAGAAAACAGAAAACATTCATCACACAACACATCACCAGTGTTAAAGACAGTGAAAGGTAGAAGCCAGCAGACAACCGAATTCCTGAAAATGGGAGTGGATGAGTTCAAAACGACAGTAGTCATTGGTTGATGTGAACAAGAAGAATATGGACATAAATGATATAACTTACTTGACACTAAGGTACTCGTCGTCTCTTGGTCAACGGTGTACTGTGAATAGCCTGATGACCTACTAATTCCAAAAGACGGGCGCATTCGTGGTGACACACATCGTAACTTCATATAGTCATGTCATCACGATCTATGGCACGGGTA